>VZUI01028385.1:0-17042 GCA_013401135.1 Cettia cetti
CCGGGGCGGAGGCCGCGGGTCCCCGGGGGGGGGGGGTCGGGCCGGGCTCGGCCGCGGAGCCGCTCCCCGCCGGCTCGGGGCCGGGTGTGCCCCGGGCCGCTGTTTGCCCAGTCCCGGGGCTGGTGTTTGCTGTGTCCTGGGGCCGGGTGTTTGCCCAGTCCCGGGGCAGGGTGTGTCCGGGGCCGCTGTTTGCCCAGTCCTGGGGCGACCTTGGCGCAGGGCGCTGACCCCGCCGGTCGTTACCCCCCCCCACGGCCAGGGAACGGTCTCGTTCCGCATCGTCCCGTGGTCACCGTTAGTTTTCTTCCATCTTTTTCTCCTCTGAAGGCCCCCTAGGCCAGGGGCTGCCCTTAAAGAGCTCCCTCGGGAATTCGGCTCGTTCTTCTCTTCTGCCTGTTTGTCTGCAGTGGCGGCCCCACGGAAAGGGCCGGGTGTCGGCTGGGCCCCCCGGTGTGACCCAGTTCTGGCAGGCGCCTTTCTGACATCAGAGATGGAGAATTTTTTACTTAGAGTAATGGAGAAATCCCTCAAAACAGCAGACAGCTCGCTCCTGCTAAACCGAGGTTCTCCCAAGAAATTGCTGTGTTGTGACTTTTCCTGGGTAGCATTCCCAGCGTGGGTAGGCTCTCGCTCGGCAGAGTTCGAGATACACCCTCCCATGGGATGGAATACTTGTCTCATCTGACAGCTGCAGGTCTCCGTGTTTTTACATACTGGAAATGTAGAAGTTAAGTAAAACTTAAGCTTTTTTTTTTTTTTTTTTTTTTTCGGTGCAAAACAGATGTGCTCACATACAGTGACAAATCTCTGTTGTTCTGCGACCCGCTAGGGACAGATAACCAGGTCTGTGCACTAATCGCCTTTCCTGGCAGAGTCCTGCTGGTGGTGTTGACCCCAACAAGTGTTTTCACAAATGCCTTTTCCCGGGGGGCCTGCAGCGTGCCCCATGGCCCGGAGCCGTGGGGACGGGTGGCAGAATCGCTGAAGGTCCCCACTGTCCTGGTGTTACCTGGCTGGTGCACACACACACTCCTGCTTTCCTTCGAGAGGGGTGTGCAAAGCCGTTGTTTGCCAGCTCAGTCTTGTGTCTGCTCACACCTCGGGCAGACCCAGGGCAGACTCATCTGCGGAGCCCTGCGGAGATTAGGGAGCCAGGCTGTGCCAGAGGATTTGCACTGCTAAAGACAAGCACATAATGGAGGCCTGTGGAGCCACTGGTTTAACTGGAGTGAGAGGCAGATTCTCACATGTAAATGTATTTACTTTTGTGCAGCTTTCCTTGCCCTCTGCCAGAACCCAGGTTCCTGTTGTGAGGTGTGTTATCACTGAACTGGCCCCCAATGCTTGTGTTGCTTCAAAAACTCTGCAATCGGTGGAGATACAGTTAGGATTTAGATAAAGAGAGGATGAGAGAGTGGGAGTCTCTGTAGCATTGAATGTGTCAATTTTTCCCCCATATTTTGAAACTTACTGTGTGTGTGAATGTGCAATAATGGATGTACCATGTGCCGAGGCAGAGAGACTGATAGTGAAGTGATAACTGCAAGGGCTGCAGGTGAATACAGGACCCAGTCAGTGGAGGTAGCCTGGAGAAAATCACACAAGCTCATTTAATCCTTTAAATTATTGGATTGTAAATCAGTGGAGGAATTTTTAAAGCTTAATCTTTTTGGATGATGGGGTAATGCATTAATGGAGTTGGTTCTGTAGGTAGGTGGTTCCTATACTGGTAAATGTGATTGACTGTCCAAGCATGCCAGAGCTGTGTAACCCTGACTCTGGGATGGGTTCCTGATGTACCCATGTGTTTGTGGGAGCAGCACTGAGGTGTGGGCACTATGGAACCTGTACAATATTTGCAGGATTCCTCAGTGCCTGTATTTTCAGGAAAAAAAGGTGAGGGTTAGTGACCATGATCTGAGCACAACAGAGCTCCAAACCCGAGTTTGAGACCTGTGTGTTTCCTCTCCCACCCCTTCCTCAGCCTGGCAGGTGGGATGTGGGAAGGTGGGAATGTGGGTTGTGCTCCATCAGCAGCCTCTCTCTTCCCTGCAAACTCCCAGCCCGTGTCCGTTCACCAGCGTGGGCAGTGTGCAAGGGGCATGCACTGATTTATTTCCCAAAGCCAACTTCCTAGCCCGTGGCTTTGTTCAGGCATTAGATAATCTGATAAAAAGTAGCCTGCAGTGATGCTTTTGGGCGATGTGAGTCTGAGCTCACCTACTGAGGAAGTGCAGCTCCATAGAAAATAAAACTAAAACTCTGGAGAAGGGATTTCAGCCTCCCTGGCCCCTGCAAGGGGGGGGAGCAGGGCTGGGACAGGGTCACACTGCTGCATTTGGATCCTGCTCTGCAGGCCAGGTGCTGGGGCTGTGCTTGTGGAGGTGGGAATGGAGAGGTTGGGGAAGAAGGAGAGCTGCAACCCGCCCTGGCACTGTTATTCCAGGCCCTGCTGTGTCCCCAAAAAGGGACACTGAGAGGCTGTTGGCATTTCAGTCTGCCTTTGGGAAAGTTACACAGGGATGTTGTTGGGATTAGGGGGCTTAAAGCCTTTACAGCATAACCCTGGGTTGAGAGTTCAGTTAGCAGAACTATATTTCATCCTTGGAATAGAAATTACCCTCCATTCTGGAAAAAATAGCCCAGCTTTAACAGGTTTATTTACACTCTGTGTTTTCCAGGCATGCTTTGCACTTGGAGCATTCAAAAATATATGTGAGGTGTATGAGTAATGTAAACCCACCTAGGAAATGGTGGGAGTGTTAAATAATGAAGAAGTGTTCCTTTTTAAAGTGCTGGGTCTTCCTGTTCCACTTGTTGAAGGTTTGCATGGATCATGAATCATTCCACAAAGGGAGGTGTCGATGGGAAAAATAAGGAAGAAAGATTTTTCCATTTGTTTATTTTTCATTCTGTGAAAACTGTAGAAGTAATACATTGCTGGAGATAGAATGGGAATAGAGTTT
Organism: Cettia cetti; assembly: GCA_013401135.1. Classification (NCBI taxonomy): domain Eukaryota; kingdom Metazoa; phylum Chordata; class Aves; order Passeriformes; family Sylviidae; genus Cettia; species Cettia cetti. The sequence continues at coordinate 2,967 of VZUI01028385.1, forward strand.
AAATCCATGGAGGACCACGAAGCTTCTTTAATATCTGGGGAGGCTGGAAAGGAACAGGGAGACAGATATCAGTTGCTGCCTTGTGTGTACCTTCAGCTTGTGTTTAATTTTTCAGCTGAAATGGGCACACAGCTTGAAACTAAAAAATGAGAACATCCCAAATCTTTTCATGTCAGCAGTTAGAAATGTGACTGTTTGCTCAGTGAGGTCCTTACAGTGTGCAAGATGTGCTGGCTAAAGATAAGGATGGTAAGAAAAGTTGCTGGGCAGGTTGTTTGCGTATTTATTTATATATTTTATTTGTAAGCAGAATAGGAAATGCTGTTGACATAAACCCAGTAGAATTAGAAAAATTGCAGAGTAAAATTGTTTGTGCAGCCTCTGTTCTGAGGTTGTGCTGAAGCTGCCCCGTGCCCAGTCTTGGGTGTGCTCAGGTGACTAAAATCTGGGGTTTTTTCTCTGAAACATCCACCTCTGTAGGCAACAGTACCTGTCAGGTAAGTTTGCAAGGGTTTAGTGATTCTGTGTGAAAAAGTTATTATAGAATTCAAATACATTCTGTCCCTAAAACTCAAAGGATGTGGGAGAGGCAGGGAAACAGCAACAGTCCAGTGTCATCTCACAGCTTGTGTAGCAGGAGAAAATAGCTTTGCATGCAAACTTTTAAATGCAGTGTTTCCTCAGGCATCAGGATGGTGTTGAACTCTGAGTTGGGCTTTCTTAGTAACTTCTCTCTCATCACTAAAATTCAGTGGGGCTCAGTAACCCCAGTGGGAAGCAGCTGTAGGAACAGTCCCTGAGGGCTTTAGGTTGTTAAGTGCTCCCAGGAGTTGAAGAATTTTTTCTGTGGGCTTGGCATCGTGACTTAGAAGTAACCATACAGAAAGCAAGAAGCAAAAGTTCTGTGTGTGGATTCTGGTCCTTTGTCATTTGGACAGTGAGCAAAATTCAGTAATAGAGGGTATCCAATCATTCTGTTCCTGCTTGTTGTGAAATACCCAAATTTGATCTGTGGTGGCACAATGGGATTTTTTTTTCCATTGAAGATACTTAACCTTCTTCATATGACCATTTAAAAAATGTGGTATTTTAAAATGTTTAGAAGTCCTACTGTAGTGCCCTAATGTCCAAAAAAATATTAATCTGATTCTAAATATTATGAGAAGGCCTTATGCTTTAAGTGTGGGAAATTTAATTACAGCTGTCCAAGATTAAAACCTACTTTTTCCATATTAAGACCTTCATCTCTCAAGTCTAAGGCCAGTGTGTGGGCACAGGTTTGTGCTGGCCCAAGTGCTTGTTTCCAGTCTGTCCAGACCAGTCTAACTCCCTGTTTGAACAAAAATGAGGGAATTAGATCAGCTTGTTTCCCAGGATTGAGGAGCATTTCTGTGGTGTCAGGCCCTTGGCTGTAGTGAGTCAGAGGACAACACCCTCACGAGCACAGGTTGTATTTTATGGACATAAAATAGGTTTTGATTTGTGTTTTTGCTTTTTGGTGGCTCATGGGGTTGTTGCCATCACTCCCCTCAGCTGGATGCTGCTGCTGGTTCCTGCTCTGTGTGTGCTGCTCCAGCTGGGGAAAACCAGGTGGGTTTGGGGAGTGGAGGCACAGTTTTCAGTCCTTTGTTAAAAGGGAGGAGTATCTCAAAATCTCAGAGTCACTCAGTTTGGAGAAGCCCTCCCAGCCCATGGAGTCCCAGCTGTGCCCATCCCCACCTTGTCCCCAGCCCAGGGCACTGAGTGCCACCTGCAGGTGACACCTGCAGGGGTGGGCACTCCCAGCCTCCCTGGGCAGCCCCTGCCAAGGCCTGAGCCCCTTTCCATGGGGAGATTCCTGGGCTGGCACTTGCAGGGAGGTGCAGGGAGGTCACTCCTGGGGCTGGGCTCTGCTCAGGGCTGGCTCCCCAGCCTGAGGCTCAGCAGGAGCAGCAGCATCTCCCCAGGGAGGGTTGGCTTGGCACAGGTGCCACGTGTGTCACCTGAGAGGTGCTCAACACACCTGTGCCAGTGCAGGAGATGCTCAGGGCTGTCGCTGCTCTGGGAAAATGGGCTGGAAGAGCCTACAGGAGAAAACAGTTATTTGGTCATCAGGGAGAGGGCTGAAGGGTGTGGGTTGGCTTGTCTGGTAGCTTATCATTATTCCTGCTGAATAATAAGCTGATGTTAAGCTATAGGAATTTGCAACAACTTCGGGCAAAAGTCAGGGTTTTAAATCAGAGTGTGTTTAATTAAGTAAAGCAAAAGTCAGTAAAAATAACTCTGCTTTTTGGAGTTGGCAGTGACTTTAATATACTTCCAAAAGACTGAAGATATGTAATGATATGTGATCTATTGCTAAGGCAGAGCTTGTGGTGATGCTGGTTTAGTGTAGGGATGCTGATTTAGTGTAAAGAATATTTACGTGCAACCTCAGGACTTGGCAAAGGGGAGTTAAAAAATCAAGATTCAAAACTCTGTCAGCAGCCCATATGCTGAGTTTAGGAAATTTGGAAGAATTAACCAATATATTTATTGGAAATGCTTTCTTCAAAGTTTACAGGGAAATATTTCCAAACAGCTTGGAAGATTTCAACTTTTGTGCTGCTGTGCTCTGTATTTACATGGGACAGGTCTCGGTCAGGACAAGTGGCAACCAGAGGTGATGTCCTGCTCAGTGCCAGACTTCTGATGCTGGGGCTTTTTTTTTGAAAATAAATATGCCTGGGTGTTCTACCAGTTAACTGTCTGTTGGTTTAGCAGTCTGGTGAAAACATCCCAGCCAAGCTGTTGTTTTAATAACTACATGCATGGCAGTAAAGACTGTCTTACATTGTAATGCAACGAATACCAGAAAAGCTAAAATCCATCAGTGAATCTAGGAAAGAATTATCCCACAGCCTCAGCTGAACAGACTGAAGTCAGACACTGCTTTTAACCAGATTATCTGGGTTCTGAAGCCTCGGGGGAATTCTCTGGGAGCCGAGTCCATACCTGGAGCTGTGCAGGGCAGGTGGGAGCCAGGGCCAGGCCAGGGCAGCAGTGTGGCTCTGCGAGGCCAGATGAGTCATTCTTCCTGTCACATGAACCCTCCTGCTCTGCTAATAGGCACTTAGTTGAATTTTAGATGCCTGGAATCATTAAAAAGGCTGGAAGGCATTTGTGTACCTTGTCCATTAGAAGAAAAATACGTTTTCTATAACTATAATCTCCTACAGCCTCCAGCTCAACTTCAGAATGTAGCTGCATTTTTTGTGTCATTATCCATTACCTGAATTGCAATGTTTGAAGGCAGCAGTGAATTCAGCTGCTTTCTCCCACATGACATTGGTGGAAGAACACGTATTTCTTTTTACTATTGAAAAAAGAACCAGTGGTAGGAGTTAATATTCCACTCAATATCTGTGTCCTCTTTTGTTTCGTTTCTTCCAGTGTTGTCACATGTGGTGCTTTCCTCCCCACTCCCTGGTGACTGTGCTCTCAGGCTGTGCCTGCCTTCTTTCCTGCAGGCATGAGGGGTTGAATTTCTGCCACCCCCTCACGTGGCCAGCGGGTAACAAAGGGCATGTGCAATCCAGAGTGTCCCAGCTGGGACAGAGCCTTTCCTCCTGTTCATAGACCAGGTCCTGCACAGGTGGAGGGAGAAAAGAAGTACTGAATTTTCATGGATAGACTGACAATAAGCATGGTGGAGCGTTTTCTGAGAATTCATAAACTACAGAGCTGGGGGAATCATGGAATCACAGAACAGTTGGGTTGGGATGACCTTAAAGATCATCTTATTCTACCCCTGCCATGTCCAGGGATCCAGGGGCAGCCTCTCTGGGCAGAGATTGAATCAAGCAGTTTGGCTCTGTGTTTTCCTGTCCCTTCCTTTGCCCCTCGTGCTCTGTGCAGGGTGGTTTGGGATTTCTGGAGTAATGCTGTCTTTTTTAAAAAAAATAAAGCAAATTCTAATAGGCACTAACTTCTCAAGTTATTTTGCATTTACTTCTAATGCCGAGCTCCATGGGGTTTATAAAATGTGGCATTTTTTTTTTCTTGGAAAGGCTTTGAGAAGACAAAGGTGCCTCACTGTGGTGGGGTTGCTGCAGCTCCTCCTGTCCCAGCCCAGTGCCCTGGGGCTCAGTAAAGCTGCAGGTGAGGCAGCTCCTGCCTCCTCCACCCCCTGGCCTCACACCCTGGCATTGTTTGCTCTGCTTCACATCTGGGCAGGGACCAGGCTGGGGCTGTGTCCTGCTGACAGCTGTGCTGGGAGCTGCCCCTGCCAGAACACAGATTAAATTTTCATCCGGATCACTAATTTCTCCTCCTTCAAGGAAATGGTTCAGCGTTGTCATGTGAGGACTTCTTATCCACAAAGCTTGGGGCTGACCAGCACCCTTTTTTTTTTCCCAACCTCTTCTGTTTAGAAAATGTTCCTGGAGCAGAGTGAGCTTCAGCTGATGTGAAACTGGAGTGCAGGGCTGTGGTGCTCTGCTGTTTTGCTGCAACTGGACTGGCAGACAGTGCTCCTGATTTTGTTCTGGTGCTTTCCAGTGTTGTTTCCTCCCTTTCCCCTCTCCCAGCTGACCCCTTGGACCTGCCAGTGGAAACACTCATTGTCATCTGCTAAGTCCAGTCAAGACTTTCACAGAGGATGTGGATATAGTGTGATCTGGAACAGGCTATAGATTATAGACTTTCACTGGCACAGAGGAGCTGTGGCTGCCCTGGATCCCTGGCAGTGCCCAAGGCCAGGCTAAACAGGGCTTGGAACAGCCTGGGACAGTGGAAGGTGTCCCTGCCATGGCAGGGGCTGGAATGGGATGGGCTTTAAGGGCCTTTCCAGCCCAAACCAGGCTGTGATCTTTGATGTTAAGCAGCAAAAGGAATAAAACTCCAAAGCACAGAACACTTGAATATCCAAGATCTGCATTTAGAAGTGCCAGCTGATTTATTTTCCCCTGATAAGAGGTACAAATAAGATAAGAACATCCCCCTACACCCCTACCCCTGTGTTAAATGCTGGAGGAGAATGGCAACGTGTCTCTGCAAAGAAAAGAAAGCAAGATATCCTGGATGGCTTCAGGAGCAAATGAGTGGGATTGCAGGAGGGCAGGCTGGAGGAGACTGTTGAGTGGTGATTTCAAAGGAGGGCAGTGCCTCCTGCTCAGCCCAGTGCTTCAGTCCCAGGGTGCTTGTTTGAGGTGAGTTGTTCTGCAGAAAACCTCAGTGCTTTTGCTGCTGAGGTGACAAGAAATGGAAGGAAGGGAAACATGAGATGGCAGCTGTAACCTCCTTTCTGGCCTGGTACTTCTGCTTCCCTGATCAAAGCTGCCATGGCACACCTGCCTCGTGCGAGTGATGCTGGATCTGTGATAGCTCCTGGTTATTTATACAGAGCCTGTGGGAAGCACAGTGCACAAAATAAACCGGCTCCTTTTCAGTCATGCAGTGTGAAAGGTTGAAGGGAAATGGCAACATTTATACTTCTGTGTATCATTATGTAATGTATCCATGGAAAAAACCCTTCCTTAGCAAAGCCACCGGCAGCAGTGGAGTCTTTTGTTAGGTATCTCACTGTATTTCTTTGACTAAAACAGATGCAACTGCAGCTCCTAAGCAGCGTGAGCTGAAGAACTGCCAGGGAAATGGAAAGGTACTGGGAAGCTGTGTGCTGTGCTTTGCTGGAATCCAGGTGTGTGAGGAGAGGATTTAAAAAGAGCATTAAAACTGAGCTGGAAGATTGATCATTTCAAGTGGGACTGCTTGGGAGGGAGGCTGAGCAGCTGCTCTGTGTCCCGTGGTGCTGCAGAACAGTCTCCTTCCAGCAGAGTCTGTTGTGTGCAATTAAAGCTGCAGGGGTGGTGTCAGAGCCCTGAGAGCCCCCCTGACCCTGGTGTGTGGTTGTGTTCAGCTGCAGAATGAAGAGGAGCCGGGCGAGGCCGTGCCGGTGGTGAACGACGCCCCTCCACCCTACAGCAGCATTTCTGCAGAGAGCACAGGTACTGTCACCTGGGAAGGGGCTGGCATGGCTCTGCTGCCACTGATTGCTCTCCTCAGCCACGCCTGGCACTGCAGCACCTCCCCAGGCTGCAAGGATCGGGACTGATCCACACGGCCTGGTGGTACTTGTGGTTTAGGAGATGCAATTTGGCTGCGTTCATCTGATGTCATCCCATCAAGGGGTGTTCAAGTTACAGTTCACAGTGTTCTCAGTAAATTGAAGACAGTTAAAAATCAAAGTGCTGTGAGGATTTGTGGTTCTCCACTCATTATCTGGCATTTGGATGATGCTGTGCCCCTTCCTTAAAGGATTCATTATTTGAAAGGGTTTAAAGAATTCACTTTTCCTGCACTTTCCAATAGCTAAGCACTTGGTCATAAGGATGGGACTTTGAATCATCCCCCTGTCCTGTCAGTAATAACTTTAATAACCACTTGGATCTGGAAACGTGACTATTTCTGAGTATCCAAGTCAGCAGAGGCACAGCATGTGGTGTTGTTCTAAGCAGAAGTACAGCCAGACATGTTCAGTGAGTGTTCTGTGGATTGCTGGCTGTCAGAGGAGGTGCTCCTGGGCTTTTCCCTTTCTGCTGTGGGATGGCAGGGGGCTGGAAGGGGTGGAAGGGTGGGGAGGGGGCAGGCTGTGGCAGCCTGGGGCTCAGTGGGAGTCACTCTCCTTCCCCACACTGTTCTTGAGGCAGTGCTGATTCCCTCCTGTGTGGCTGTTTCTGTGCAGCTTATTTTGACTACAAGGATGAGTCAGGCTTCCCCAAGCCGCCGTCCTACAACGTGGCCACCACTCTGCCCAGCTACGACGAGGCCGAGAGGAGCAAGACTGAGGCCACCATTCCCCTGGTTCCTGGCAGGGTGAGTGTCCCTGCCTGCCCTGCCCTGCTGGCTGCAGCTGCAGCTTTAGCTCCTGCCCATCATGTGTCAGGACTTTGAAAATTTGTGTTGGGTTTTTTGTGGTTTTGAAGCTTTCTGGGGTGGTGAGACTCCGCACTCCTGAGTGTCCTGTGGCTATTTTTTTTTTCTTTTTAATTTTCCTCTGTGATGATGTCAGACATCTCAGTAATGCCAGCATGTGCTAGCCAGATTAGTTTGGCAAGCTGACAGAGGGACTGTGCACTGACACTGGTGGTTTTTTTTTTATTTATTTATTTTTTTATTTTAAAAAAAGATTTAGGATTAATTCTTCAGCTGTCTGGCATATCTACCCTTGATACTCCTGCTGCTTACTTAGTTGACTTTTCTGGAGGTCAGTGTAGCTGATACAAGGACGCTAAAACCGTTCTGTCAGAATGATTTCTTTTTGTTTTTTCAACATTTTCTCTTGTTCAGCCATTCCCTCCACCCCTGCTAGCATTAGAAGTCCACTGCTCATTACACTTCTTCACAGAAGCCAAATTCCTTGCTGAGATGATAATTTTTTGATGAGTTGAAGAATTCTTCACAGTGAGAACAAGAACATACTGGATCTTGACTGTGTTAAAAATAAAGATACATTTCATATTATATAGATAACACTTCATGCCCTGCACCATTTCAGAATGAGAAACAAGATTTTTTTTTTTTTAATGCTTGCATTTGTAGCCTTTTGAGTTATAGGATTCCAGCCCTTTTTTTTTTTTTGAAGAGTCACACCCAGAAGTGGGGTTGATGTCTGGGCTGGAGTGACCTAAATCCCCCCTGTGCTGCCTCCCTTTGCTTTGCAGGATGATGACTTTGTGACACGAGATGACTTTGATGACACTGACCAACTGAGGATAGGAAATGATGGCATTTTCATGCTGACTTTCTTCAGTAAGTACCTGATTTTAAATGAACTTTACTTCAAGCAGTGACCCAAAATAGTTTGGGTCACATTTATGTTTGTATAGCACCAGGGAAAAAAACCTGTGTACAAGGGGTTTATGGTTTTTTCCCCTTGGAATATAAAGGTGTCTTGACCTGCTGCTTTTCTCCTGCTTTCTCAGTGGCATTCCTCTTCAACTGGATTGGATTTTTCCTGTCTTTCTGTCTGACTACTTCAGCTGCAGGACGATATGGGGCCATTTCTGGGTTTGGTCTGTCTCTTATTAAATGGATCCTTATTGTCAGGGTGAGTTGTGTGGTGCAAAACCACGTACACACACACACTGATGCTCTTTTTCCCCAGCAGGTTTTTATCTCATACTGAAGTTTGTGATTTTAAAAAAAATCAGGGTTTTTTAAATAATGAAATTATTTTTGAGCTACTTATTCACTAAGAAGAGAGTTTTTTCATAACTGCATCCTGTTTGTATGCTGGAATTACAGTTGTAGTAAAAGAAAGGAAAGATTGGACATGCACACCCCGATATGCTTTGGGAATGCTCCGTCTCTGGAAGTGTCTGAGTTTAAGCTGCACAGGGATTCCTGGGATGGTGGAGGGTGTCCCTGTCTGTGGCAAAAGAGAGGAGCTGAAGGATCCTTTCCAACCCAACCCACTCTGGGATCCTGGGGTTCATTCTGAGTGTCTGACAGAGCCACTGGCCTGGATCAGAGTGGTTTTGTGCTCAGCAGCAGCGGTGCTCTGATCCCGGGAAAACATTAGCCCAGGCAAAGCCAGCCCTGCCTTCGGCCTCTGCAGCCTGCTGTGCCTGCAGCTCTCCCCTGGAAATGAGGAAATTCTCTGAAATGCGGGCTGGCTGATGAGCAGAGGGAAGGGGGGATGTGGGGAGGAGCGAGGAGTGGAGCAGCAGTGGGAGAAGGCCGTGGGTGCCCTCTGCTGCAGCCTCCCTGCGGCACAGGGGCAGGCACCAGCAGCAAGCTGCCATCCTGCTCTGGGGTTTTTGGCACTTGGGTTTTTTTGGAGGCGCTGGGAGAAAATATTTCCATCAGGAAATCTTTATTTGGAGGCTGTGAAATGATGGTGCACAAACTTTCCAGGCTGAAGGTTGAATTTCAAGCAAAGCAGCTCATTGGCTGTAAGTAGAGGTAGAAAGCATTGATTGAAGCTGTCACTTCCTACCCTGTCTTTTGGGGCTGGGAATTCTAATCTGTAAATACAGCATCTCTTCCCTTTTCTGTAGACAGTTTTTGTGGTCATCTTGGTACAGAGGTGTTAAGAGGTGTGCAGCCCTGATCTGGTTACTGCTGAAATTGGTGGGAATAGACTTTGGTTCAGAAATGTGCTCTAAGCTGTAATTTTTTTGGCTGTTTTTCAGTTCTCCACCTATTTTCCTGGTTACTTCGATGGCCAGTACTGGCTTTGGTGGGTCTTCCTTGTACTAGGTGAGTGTCTGGGGGGCAGAAAGATGCTTAAAAACTCTTGAAAGTCAGTTAGGATTTTGTGTTAAATATGTTAAATATATGTGTGTAGATGTTCAGATGAAATATGACCCTCATACTCCTCTAACTGAACACATTCAGGTTTTAAAGGCACATGTAAACACTGTCCTTCTGTTGCCAGTTCCTGATACCATCCAGGAGTTAAGAAGGGAATAATGCTTGTAACTGATGTTGTGTCTGCTCTTGCATCTTAAATGGAAGAGTGGATTGTTCCCTTCCTCATTTTATTTTCCTTTTCCTGCTTTGGGAGTGACTGGATCTTGTTTGGAGTCAAAAGTTTTATGATTACCCAAGGAAAGTTTGTTTTTCAAGTTACCTGAAATGGAAAGAGGAGGTGTTAATTGCTACCAAAAATAATTACTGTGTGTGATCAGCTGCTGTGCGTCCCAGTGCTGAGGTCTCTCTGTAGTGGTGGCAGGGAGTTCAGCTGCTCCCTCTCACTGAAGAAGCAACTCCTGTGTTAACTGGACAAATGTGTCTCTCCCCTGCAGGTTTTCTGCTGTTTCTCAGAGGATTTATTAATTACGCAAAGGTTAGGAAGATGCCAGACACGTTTTCCACTCTCCCCAGAACCAGAGTTCTCTTTATTTACTAAAGGTAAATTTTCTGCATTCCTGAATTTGTTCTGCTTTGATTTTATCTCTATTTAGTGACTTTTCTAGGCTACACTTTCCATTGCTTGAATATTTTTAGAACTCCAGGAAGCAGGGAGCAGTTGTTTCTTGGTATCCCCTACCCAGCTCCTGAGTCTGCAGAGCCCAGACTGACCTGATGGGAGGCAGAGGAACACTGGACATTTCTCCCAGAGTTTTTGCTGTGAGGAATTGGATATTCACTGAATTCCATGGCTAGATACTGTGAGAACAAAACCTCTGCTCCTTGGTACTGCAGCATATTTGGCAGAAATGTCTTTGAGAATAGATCACATGCCTGAAACACATGGTGTGTCCCAAACCCGAGGAGAGGTCACAGAATGTTGTTAGAGGGGCGTGCCAGTGCCTTTGGCTTTTGTCCCAGAGCGAGCAATTTGTCTGAATTCTGCTGTTTGAAATTGCTGCCAGGTTCCTGAAGAAGTGACAGCCTTGCACACTTTTGCTCTCCTCAGACCTCAGGACACCTGAGCTATCCTGCCTGAGCATCTTGCAAAAACCTGAGTGCTTGGGCATCTTTTCCTTCTGTGCTGAAGCTCGGCCTGGCTGCCCTAATGGGGCTTTAAAGGAGGAGGCTTAAGTAGCTGAAGCCTTGTAGCACAATTTCCTGCTCACAGCAGATAATGGCCTGGCATTAACTGTCTCTCCCCGAGGGGAAGGAAATCCTGGAATAGGTTGCTTCCCAGCTGGGGAATGCAACACGATGCTCCCTTTAGAAATATCATAATAACACTCCATTTCCCCAGACAGAGGCAATTGCAGCTGGGACAGTCAAAGAAACCAAACCAACCCCAGCTTTAAATTGGGGGTCATTAAATTGTTGAGATTTGAAAACTGAGCCTTGGGTTTCCAAATGCGCTTCCCTTTTATTAGAAACTGCAAATTGCCCACGATTCTACTTCATTTCCAGTCTGGGAGGAGAACCTGCAGCACAGAACAGCCTTTGTGCAGTGTTTTCCTCTGGTGATAGTGTGTAAAAATAGTTCAGCCAATTTCTTTGCGTGTTTCAGTTCTGTCTAACAAAATTCTGGTTTGTGACCTCCTCCAGGATCTGTGATATCCTCCCAGACTCCTGCTGAGTCACCAGAGGGTTGATTTCCCCCAGTTTATGGTCACAGAATGTGAGCATTTAAAGTCAGCTTTATCTCTGTATTTTGTCTGACTGAGCAAATTTTTTTAAAATTTTGCTCTTTTACCAAATCTTTATTTTTTATTTCCTAGAGGAACTCTGTGGTTTCTTTTTGCACAGACTTTTCCTATGTTTGAAATTACAGTTTTAGAGACCTGGCTTCACTCCTTGCCTGTGGGGATACAGAATGTTTAAATTCTTATTTGTGTGTCATTTTAGAGCATTTTCAAGAAGCACTTTCTCTTTCAGATATGCTGAGATAAATGCCCAGAATAATTCATAAATATTACAACTTTGATATTTCCCCTGAAAATAAATCTTTAATCCTGAATTCTGAGTGAGGAAACCACAAAATACTTGGATTTTTAGTGTATTATTGTCCTTAGATGAGATTTCTTCTTCAGGGCACAGTGAGGGGTTATTTTTATTTTAGAGTGGGGATAATTTTTAGAAAATTAGGTGGGGGATAATGAGTGCAAACCAGAAAATACAGCCTGGTGAAATGACTCTGGTGGAAAGCTGGAGTTCACTATTCCAGCTGTGTGTGCAGCAATGGGCACAATCCTGGTGTTATCCTGTGAAATACTCCCAGATTCCTGAGCATTTGCTGGAGTCACGTCATTGTGTGCTGAGACACTTCATAAGCCCTTAGACATCCTGTGCTGTGTGAACGACATCCTCCTGTTATCCAAAATAACCCTCTGACTGCAGTTTTGGTGTTCAATATCCTTCTCCAACAGATGTTTTCTGGCAAATGTCTTCCTGCATTAGTGAAATCCCCCCCCAAGAAGCAGCAGGACACCTGCAGGAAGTGAATCAAGGTTCTGGAGCAGAAGAAAAAATAATCACCTGCTTTAAAATAAATAAATAAAAGTACTGTTGGAAAAAGAAAAAAAAAAGGAGAAGCATTTCTTTCTATTTGTTTTTAGGTGTAAAATTTAAATAATTAATGCAGAGTTCTGTAACTGTTGACTTATTAGTGGCTAATGTTTGAGGCAGCTCTTGCAGGGATCTGTGGCTGCTGATGGAGCCGTTCAGGGCGGGCTGTGGTGCCTGGGCAGCAGGAGCCGTCCCGGGGCCAGCAGGGGCCAGGCTTGCCTTGGCTCCTCCTGCAGCCTGCGAGCTGCTGGGCTCTGCCTGTGCTGTGAGGGTGTGACACGTGTCCTGGGCTGGCTGTGTGTGTGACACCCTGTGCTGTGCAGAGTGTGACACCCTGTGCTGTGCAGTGACACCCTGTGCTGTGCAGAGACACCCTGTGCTGTGCAGGGTGTGACACCCTGTGCTGTGCAGTGTGACACCCTGTGCTGTGCAGTGTGTGACACCCTGTGCTGTGCAGCCCATGTAACTCCATGTCCTGCACATGTGCCACATCCTGTACAGCCCGTGTGCACCGTGTCCTGTACAACCTGTGTAACTGCATGTACTCCATGTCCTGTCCTGTCCATCCCTGTCCCCTGTGTCCTGTCCATCTGTCCCCTGTGTCCTGTCCAGCCATGCTGGCAGGGCAGGGGTGGCTCTGGAGCTGAGGTGACAGCTCAGGGTGGCTGCATTCCTGCACCCCCCAGCACCCAGGGGCCTGTGAGGAGAAGGGGTCGCTGCAGTCCAGACTCCAAGGTGGCATTGGGAATTTAGAGGTGGCACAAGTATTAACTCTTAACAGTCTTTATTCTCGGTGTTGTAGTATCCTTTCCTTTTGCTCCACCAGCTTTTTGGGCTCTCCAGGGGTTTTCACAGAACAAGTCTGTAGTGTAAAACTGAAAGATCATGTTGCAACTTTGTATAAAAACCATCTTGCAAAACAAAGGCCTTTTTTTTTCTTTGGCTTGGGACTTTTGAGACAATTCCTAACATACCTGTAATTCTTGCTTTTATAATTTGTGTTAGCAGAGACTGATGCGTTGGAAATGTAGATTTAATGTGCACTCCTGTGCTTTCTGCCAAGTGGTTATTCACTTTGGAGTTTTACTATGTTCAACCTGTAAATACAGCAGAATGTCAATAAATGTCACTTCTGTAGCAATTGTTGCTGTAGGACAATGTTTAATTGAGTTTTGATGTGTTATTGCACCTGGTTATCAATGACAAACACAGATTATCCTGGGGCATTCCATCACTTTCCATGGAAGGTGTAACACAAATCTCCAAGGTCTCCATCTTTTTTGTAACCCAGCCTGTCAGGAAATGGTGATTTCATTTGGGGGGATTTGTTGGAGTTTTTGGCAGTTTCATGACTTATCTGACCCATGAAACTGGTTTTGGTTCACAGCTGAACTTCTCAAATGTACGGCCCCCACAAACAAGCACTTGGGGTTGACAGAGATGGACAGAGGTTCCACAGATTCCTCTTTAAACAGGAATAAGTGAACACAGAATTAGGAATTTTATCCTACAAGGCAAAATCTGCAGCATTGGGGAACTCTGAATCACATTTGCCCAAACTTGGTCGATCAGCCTCGTGTTTGCTCTCCTGGCATCTGGGCCTTATTTGGGCTTGACTGTCCAGAGAACTGGAATATTTGGCATTCCTGTTCGTGCTCCTGCGGTGGCCTGAAGCTGCAGACACCTCCAGCTCCACGTTCCTGCTCAGACAGAGGCTCTGGGAGCACGGGAGGGACGGTGGGTCTGGAGCAGCCACGCTGTGTCTGGTGTGGCTTCACCCCGGCTCCAGGCTCCAGTACTGGTTCCGGCTCTGTGACAGCTCAGCCGCTTCACACCACACAAGTGGCAGGGCTGTGCTCACCTGCAGTGGCCAGGTAAACTCCTCTGGCCCTCCCTGACAGCCAGGCTGGGCATGGAGGCTTTGGGTGCTGTGGAGGGCAGGCACTGCTGCAGAGCTGCTGAGCTGTGGTGGGAAGGGAGCTCAGACTCCCCAGGACTACTGACATGGGCATGGAGTGCCAGGACACAGGGAATGGCTTCCCACTGCCAGAGGACGGGGCTGGATGGGAGATTGGGCAGGAATTGTTCCCTGGGAGGGTGGGCAGGCCCTGGCACAGGGTGCCCAGAGCAGCTGTGGCT
>VZUI01028390.1:0-14489 GCA_013401135.1 Cettia cetti
GCGGCCCCCGCACCGGCACCGGCAGCCGGGCCCGAGCGGCGGGCGGCGGCGGCGGGAGCCGGGCGGGAGCGGCGGGCGCAGTTCGCCTCCTGGGACGAGGTGAACGTGCTGGCGCACGGGCTGCTGCAGCTGGGGCACGGCCTGAAGGAGCACGTGGAGCGCACCAAGGGACAGCTGCGGGAGCTGGGCGGGCGATTGAGCGCCCACAACAGCTCCCTGGGGCGGCTGCTGCGGCAGGCGCGGGAGGCGCAGGAGCGCGGCGAGCGGCTGCGGGGCAGCGTGCGGGAGCTGGAGGGCCGCGGCCGGCAGCTGCTCAACCTCTCCGAGACGCTGCGGCAGCGGCTGGAGGAGGTGGCGGCTGACAAGGACGCGATCCAGGGCCGGCTGGAGCGGCTGGAGGGCCGGGTCCGTCTGGCGCTGCAGGCGCGGCCGGAGGGGAACCAGAGCGCTCGGGACCTGGGGGCGCTGCAGGTGAGCGCGGGGCCCCCGGGGAAGCGGGGCGGGGGGACCGGAGCAGCCCCGGCCGGGGGGAGAAGGACCCGACGGGCCCCTGCCGCCGGCGGGGAGCGTTGGTGGGGACATACCCCAGACCCGTAGGGGGGCACCGGGAGCGGCTGCGGGAAGGAGAGATGGGGACCCGACGGTCCCGGGACATCGGGAGTGGCGGGCGGGGATCCCCTTCAGGAGAGCAGAGGGGTCCTGGGGCACCGGGAGCGCCCTCCCGGGAGTCTCCATAGCCAGATCTTCCCGGAGCTGTGGGGCTTACCTGGCTCTTCCCCCGCAGTCCCTGATGGATGCTCAGAACCTGCGGATCGAGGAGCTTCTGCAGAAAATCAAGCAGCAGCAGTACAAGCTGGACAAGCAGAACCTGCAGATTAAAAGCCTGCAGAGCAAGGTGAGCACCTGTCCCGTGCTGCAGCCCCAGCCTGACCCTGCGTGCTGGGAGCACCGCTGCTGTCCCAGCGCCCGTGGCTCTGCTGGTGCTCCCTGGCTTTGGGGACCCCAAAGGGGCCACAGCTCTGTCCCCGTGCTACAGTGTGTCATGTGAGGGTGGCAACCTGCAAGCTTTCAGAGAGTTTGCACGGAGCAATGGGAGGACCTGGTGAGTGGGAACAGCCTCCCTGGCCTCTGCCTTTGCATTCATCTGCAGAATAAACTAGCATGGGTGTGAAAAAACAGAATTTCTGGCTTTGCTAGGACTGGGTATCTCCTGTTCCTCAAGATTTTTAGGCAAGTTCAGCCCCAGCTCTGGCCACAGGGAGTGGCTGGCATGTGGCTGACCTGCTTCCCTGAGTAACAGGGTGGAAAACAAGCTGATATAAAGCAGTTCTGACTTGTGCATTTTTTTTTTTTAGGTCAATCTACTAATTCCCCTACACCACAACAAAACACAGTCTCCAAAGTGGAAGATAAACCTGAAGAAGAGCCTCAACCTCACCAACCAGAGTCAGAATAGCAGTGGGGAGTCTGTGCAGACACAGAGTGAGTATCTCCTTGTGTTGCCCTGCTTGTCCATGCCAGAGCAAACCTGTAGCAGTTGCAACATTTTGGAAACAAAAGGTTCATTTGTCCTGAGCCAGTATGTGAGATTTGCTTGAAAAGCTGGAGCCTGGGGGAATGGCCAGAGCCAGGAGTTCTGGAGCACAGGCTTGTCTTCTGGGCCAGTGTTAGTCCAGCAGGAATTTAAGGATTAAAGAGGCTTTTTTCCTGCCTGGCGTTAGGAATGCAGTGGGGAGCAGACAAAGCCTGAGAACAGGTATTTGTTGAAAAGGATTGGCAGGTGTGGGGTGAGGAGAGGAGGGTCTCAGCTCTTTGAGTTCACTGTTGTTCACCTGCTGACACTGCACCAGGCAGGATCTGTTTTGCTGTCTGTGGGAAGAGGGGAGGGTTAGGGAGCCCTGCCTTGAGAGCAGAGCTGTGTGCTTGTGTATCTCTGTCCCTTGGCTCATGTTTAGAGCTCATGCATGAAACACAAGTGTGTCAGCTCACACTATCCTTAGCTGAAGGTGCTCAGTTGCAGTGGATGCTCACAGCCCTGGGAAATGTGCACTGGAGCAGGCAAGTGGATGCTGCATCTGCAACTCCCAGCTCTGCCTGGAGCATCTTCTCCCCCTGCAGCAGGGTTGGAAGGGCTCCTGCAGAGCAAAGGGCAGCAGAGCAGGTGTCCCCAGCTGTGCCATGTCCTGCAGCCTCCCTCCAGACAAGAACTGATGTCCCTGCAGGGTTTGCTGGCCAGGAGCAGCTGCTGTCATGCTGTGTCAGCTAGATCACTGTGCTGGCTCTGCCTGTGCCACTGTCTAGGGATCTTCAGCAGGACCAGAACAGAAACCAGGCAGACTGAGGAGGCTTGGGGAATTCCTGCTCAGGGCCTGATGTAGGGATGGTTATGGGAAAACATGATAATTTGTGGAGCCTGGAGCTGTCACTGGTGTGTCTGAAAGCTGGATGGGCAGAACAAAGGGCTTGTCCACATGGACAAGAGGAGAGGTGGGATGTGGGGTTTCAAACTCCTCCTGGGGCACAGCTCAGTGGGGCTGAGCAGTGTCAGCCTTACTCAGAGCAGCATTTCTGGGCCAGAAAACTCTCTCAGAATTTCCCTCCCCTGTTTTGTTCCAAGCTCTGCTTTGTGACTTGCCTGCAGTAGTGTGTCTCATGGAACAGTTTGGGTGGGAAGGGACTTCTAGAGGTTATCTAGTATAATCCTTGATTCCACTCTTGGGTTATACTGGAAGTGGGGTGCAGGGAGATGGGTTGGAACCTTTGCTGCTTGCTGGTGCAGATATAGGATGTTCTGGCTGATGCTGGCTACAGAAATGTTTGTGATGCATCGTGGAAGGCAGCAAGAGCTGCACCCCCAGGGATGCTGAGTGAGCTCAGCACCTTCCAGTGCTGCAGTGTCCCTGATGGAAAGATCCTGGATGTGCCAACTCTGTCCTGCCAGCTGTGAGCTTCCATTTTCCTTGCCTAATCCCTGATGTTGGTATCACTGATAGAAAACAAATTGGCTTCCTTTCATTAGCAAGCTGAGTGAGTTTTCTGGCAAATCTTCAAGCACAGAGGCTGACCTTGTGCCCTCTGCCCGGGGAGGCTTGTGGCTGCTTTCAGAGCAGGGCAGTGTGGGGAGGCTGCTGCTGGTGTTGCCGGGCCATGGGCAGGCAGAGCCTGGTGCCGGCCTGGCCCTGGGGAGCAGCAATGAACTCCTCCAGCAGCCCTTGCAGAAAGACCCTTTTATTTGCATCCAGTGAACACAAGTTTTTTCAGGGCAGGGCTGGCGTGGGGCCAAGCATGTGAAAGTTGAAGGCTCCAAGCTGCCTGGAGAGTGAGAGGTTTAATAGCTTGCAGAAAGAGGATCGTGTCTTTGGGCAGAGCCTGTGCCTGCTGGCAGCCAGCCGAGTAGGGGAGAGGTAGAGCCCTGCTCACGCTCTCCCCGTGGCACTGAGTCTCCAAAATAATGGGGTTGGGTTGGGGCAGGAGAGGGGGAGGCAGTGCAGGCAGCTCTGGGCATGCCCTGCCATCCCTGAGGATGGATGCTTATCCCAGGCTAGTGACCTCCCCTGTGTCGTGGCTGGAAATCCTGTTGGGTGAACATAGAGCCTACGGCAGATCCAGCCTTGTTGTGTTGCTTGGCTAAATAAAGGGGGAGGGAAAAGAAAACAACAGGAACAGTTAGGAGGGCTTGTTCTGCTGGTGCCGTTCAGATGTGCAACATGAACTGGAACTAACAACCGTGTTCCTCAAACAAAAAGATTGAGCAGAGGCTGTTCAAGCAGCTGCATCTCGTTCAGCTGCTGGAGAGTCCCTGTGGCACCAGGGGAACAGGGATCGAGTGCAGCCAGGGCCCAGAAATGAGAGGCAGGGATGGAGCTGGCTCGTGCACGTTGGGAGCACTAAACATCCTGGCACCATCCCACCAATGCTGGGAGATGCAGTGGGAGAGGAGGTGAGGAGCTTGGCAAGCCCAGCACCTTCCTGCTGTGGCAATGTGAGCAGGGGCCTCTGGCTGGGGCGTTCCCTCCTCTGAGCCTGGTTTGCTTCCCTGCCTCCTTTACCCCTCGAGGGGGATATTCAGGATGCACTCAGTCCTGCATTGCTGGGGCCTCTGTGTGGTGTTGATGCTCCAGGCACAATGCCCTCAATCTGTGTCATGGCTGGGGCACAGCTTGTCCTGTGGTGTGCTGATGGTGGCACCAGTCCTGCCCTGGCACTGCCCTGGGGGTGTGAGGGATATGACAGCCAGCTGTGCTGGCTCTGGGAGAGGGGCTGCCTCTGCTGAGGAAAGGAAATTCTGTGGGGGAGGGGGACGAGAAGGGAGGAATATGTTGGAAATGGGGGAAAGGTAATGGCAGGTGTCATATTTCTGTCCCCTGGGTCCCCCCTGACCTTTCCTCTGATTGGGGGCCTGCTCTTCACCCCAATGCAGCATGAAGGCTCCCCAGCACCCAGTGAGGATGGGATGGGGTGATGCTCTGCAAGGGCTGCTTTTGCTCTTGGCAGCTCTAAGGCCCTTTTTTCCCCCCCGCTCCATCTGCCCCCAGGAAGGCCCTGGCTGTGGGAGGAAGCCCTTCTCCCTGCTGCTGCTCTGGATCATGGTGTCAGCCCTGACCCTGGGGCAGCTACTGCAAGGGGACCCCCAGGGCCAGCACTCCAGCACAGCCCAGGGCTTGTCTTGAGGTTTCCTGTCTGTCTCAGGGTCATGCTGACAGCAGCTGTGAGCCAGGGTAGCCAGAGCTACAGCCCATCTGCCCTGGCCTGGGGAGAACAGGCCCTCTTTGTCTGGGGGTGACTGGGGCACCTGTCCCTGCTGACAAAGAGCCCCTTGACTGTGCAGCAGCCTGGGGCTGAAGTCCCTGCACATCCTCCTGTGGCCTTTTGACTCAGGTGTTGTAACAGGTTCCCTGCAGCTCATCTCTCCCAAGTGCTGTGGGAGTCCTGGATGGACTTTTATCAGTGCTGTTGAAAAGGTGCTTTGCTGGCAGCTCTGGGCAAAGTCCCTGCAGGGCAGAAGGACCATCCCTGGGGATGGAGGGGGATGATCAGGGTGTGGCCTTACCCTGGGCAATCCACTCCTGCCATGGGCTGGGTCTCCCAGAGTCACCCCCCCTTTCCCTGCCTTCGTCACTGTATCTTGGGAAAAGGGTCACCCCAGCCTGGCGCTGTGCCCTGCTGGCAGATTGCCTAGCAGGATGTCTGGCTGGGGCCACCACAGCTGCTAGGAGAAAGAGAGCATGTGCTGGGTGCTCAGCCACCTCCCTGATGTCAGGACTTTCTTTCTATTTACTCCTTAGGCCCCTTGACCCTGCTTCAGCCTTGTGTGGGATGGGGATGCCTGGCCCTGGTGTTGCCCCACCCCAAAGGGGCTGCTCCTGTGTGGGGGTGTAGAGGGACCTGGGAGAAGTTACAATAAATGCCTGGGATGCTCCTTTGTCCCTCCTTGATGGGGAGCCCTGCTCTCCAGCTGAGGTCACTCCAGCCTGGCCCAAAGCCTGGCTTCTGCCTTGGATGAAAGCCCAAGGAGCTCTGTTTGAATAAGAGGGAAGATGTGGGGTCACAGCATTGAAAGATGCTGAAGTCAGGGGCCGTTGTCCCCAGCACGTGTCCAGACCTGCAGCCACTGCTGTCACAGCTGGCCAGGCTTGTGGCCAGAGCTGCAAGCACAGGGCCACGGTAGGACAAACCTGCTGAGAAAGTGGGGTTTGTGGCCTTCTCCTCAGTTGCTGTTTCCATCCCCTGCAGAGCTCCCAGAGGGGTGCCACCAGCTCTTCCTGGCTGGGCAGCAGAGCAGTGGCATTTTCCAGGTGCAACCTGCAGGATCCCAGCCCTTCAAAGTCTACTGCGACCTGAGTGCAGGTAAAGCCTGAGGGCAGTGCCCTGCAGCACTTGGGAGGGTGCTCTTGTTAGGGGTCACCCCAGTGACTGTGTCTTCCCTTCCCACAGAGGGTGGCTGGACTGTGATCCAGAGGCGCATGGATGGCTCTGTGGACTTTGACCAGCTGTGGGATGCCTACAAGAATGGCTTTGGAGACCTTCGTGGTAGGTGGATGATGGTGTCTGTGTTCTCACTGTGGGATAAGGGAAGCTTAGTGAAAGTTATTCCCCTTGCTGGCCTCTGGAGCTCTCTGTGCTGGAGCACAGATGTGGGCTGAGGCAGGGGGACACTGCTGCAGAGCAGGGCTCCTTGATCTTCCAGATGTGTCCTGCAGATGCCAGACAGTGATTCAAACACTGCAGCATCCTAGGTTGTCCTGTTTGTCTCTGGAGCTTGCTTGCATCTCTGCCTTTCAGGGCATGTTTGTGTCCCTGCAGCCAATGTCATAAGTCTTATTTCAGGTGACTTCTGGCTGGGCCTGGAGAAGATACATCACCTTGTCCAAGAGGGAAAATACAATCTCCTGATTGAGCTGGAAGACTGGGAGGGGAATTCCCAGGTGGTTCAGTTTGTCTTCAGTCTTGGTGGTGAGAGCACAGCCTACACACTCAACCTGCTGGGGCCTCTGTCTGGAGAGCTGGAAAACGCCATTGGGGAGTTCAGGCAGCTGCCCTTCTCCACTCGGGATCGTGACCATGACCTTAAAGCTGACACAAACTGTGCCAAGCACCTCTCAGGTCAGTCTGAGGTCTTCTCTCCCAGTATGTGCACTTCCCCTCCAGCCCTCCCCTGTCTGGGGTGGTCCAGTGGGACACAGACCCTGTGGTACCAGATCCCTTTGCCCTTAAGCTGCTCTTGGCCCCTACTTCCCTGGGGCAGCTGCTTCTTTGGGAGGAACTGTGCAGGGAACCAAGAGGGAAGCTGAAGCTGAGGCAGGATTCATGATTCAGATCTTAGACCAAGCATCTGTCCTCATAACAGCTTTGCTGTCTGCCACTTTGCTTGGAACCTTTTCAAGCAGAGCAAGGCCTCTCTCGTCCTGGTTGCTGAAGGTTTTCACACAAGGAGGAGCAGCCTGGATTTGCAGATGCTGCCTGAAGAAGTGTAGGATCTGTGAAAGGTTCCCCAGTGCACAGGACTCCTTGACTGTACACAAGGCAGTCTTGTAAAATCCTGAAGCTCTGGAAAAGTGGGGGAAAGAGGGGCATCAGCTGCCTTGAGCCTGGGTTTTTCTATGGAATTTCTATGAGTTAAAATTCTTTTCATTGCCTTTGTAGGTGGCTGGTGGTTCAGCACCTGTGGCCATGCCAACCTCAACGGGAAGTATTTCCACTCCATCCCCCGGCAGAGGCATGAGCGCAAGCAGGGCATCTTTTGGAAGACATGGAAGGGCAGGTACTACCCCCTGAAGTCAACCATCATGAAAATACAACCTGCAGCACTGGAAGCAGAGCCCTAAAGTTGCTACTTGAGACTTTCTGTGGAGCATGGACCTGAGCTCCATCACTCAGTGTTTACAGAAAACAACCTCCCCTTCCTTGGTTAGACGCCCTTTAGAGGCAGGACACTGCTCCTTGCTAAAAGTAAAACAGCTCCACGTTGCCAAAACTCCTGGATGGGAGCTCCCAAACCTGAAGAGGAGCCCCAGGAGGGAGATCCACCTCCAGAGCATGCACAAGGGTTTTCTAACCTGCCATGTGCTGCTGTGGGAAATTGTCTGGTGCTTTCTATCCTGTCTTAACATTTCTGTACTGTGTTGATGAGCTGTGCCTGGGGCAGTGGGGCATGTGAAGTGTCTCCCTGCTCTGGACCACAGCACTGGGTGTGGAGCCTTGCTATGTCCTGTCTTTCACTGTTGTTCCCAAATGATGTCCCACGTACCCTCCTGTGAGAGCCCCTGGAGCCTGTGTGGGGGCCAGGGGCAGTGAGCCTCAGGCAGCTCCATCTGTGCAGCCCCTGTCCCCCCTGAGGTGCAGGGCTTGGTGGGAGGGCTGAGGGTGACCTGTGCAGAAGGGGAACTCAGGCTCACTTGCCTTCCCTTTGAAGACCTGTATTTCTGGCTGTGCTGGAATTTGCTGGGAGCTGGGAAAGCTGCTTCCAGCTCTAAGGTTGATGGGTGGGATCCTGCAGCTGATTGCCTGAGGGGCCAGGTCCTGGGGAGCTGTGTCTGGAGCCTGCCAGTGCTGTTTGGGGTGGGCAGGACGAGCAGTGGAACAGCACAGATACAGAGCAGGGACTGTCCCTGCGTGGGACCAGCCCTGCTGTCACTGTCAGCCCCTCAGAAGTAGGGGCTGCCTTCTTCCACCAGACACCTCACGCTTTGCAGAGTGGCTGGACTTGTCCCACACGTGTGTCCCAGTACTACAAGGCCAGGGGACAGCAGAGCCACAGAGCCACACTTCATCAGGTGTGTACCATGCGTGGCATTACCTCTGCCTTTGGGATGAGTGTCTGGGGAGAGGTGCCCAAAACAGGTCCCTGAAAACTTACAGGCCAAGCTGCAGTCTTGGGGCTTCCCAAGCATCCTGCCCTACTGAAGTCATATTGACTACTCTGCTAGAGCTCCTAGCTGCTAAATATTGTACATAGTTGTTTGTAGGATGTTGGACATTGTTGATGAATTCCCTGTTTCAGTTTGTTTTCCTATTTAAATGCAGTGTTAATAACAATGTGGTGTAATTTATAAATGTTGATGCTGGAAAGGAAAGCAAGTGTAGTTTGTGTATTTTAAACTTTTTTTGTACTAAAGTATCTTTTCTGAAGATGTCTTTTAATAAAAACAAGCCTTTAAGTGTCTTGCCTGGATTATTTTCCTGATGGCAGATGTGTGGGAGCATTGTGAGGACTCTGCATTTGAAAACTTCCTTTGTTGGAATTGTGACCTGAGCATTCTGCTCCCTTCTGGCCTCCATGTTCAGCTGTAGCCTTATGGAGCTCTGAGATAAATTGCTGCTATAGGGCACAGCATCTGATTTTAGTCTGCTTGAAGTTTATGGGCTCCTATATTTATTTTCTTTTTGGAAACTAGGCTGTGGAGCAGCAGGTTTATAAGTGCTGATGTGTTGAGTTTTCTTATTCCCTGATAGCAGACCTTTGAACAAAGAGGATATTCCTTGGAGGGGGCTGGAAGAGCCTGTGCCAACTCTTTGAGAATGAGCAGAGGCTGAGGTCTGGATGATCCAGGCCCAACAAAGTCATCTGATGAGGACAAGCCCCCCTAAATAGCTTTTAGCTGCTCATAACACATGTGTGTAGTCATCTCCAAAAGTATTTACTGTAACTTCTATGGGGACAATTATAGATGTAGGAATGAAAGGAGCTGGGGATGGGGCAGGGGTCTCTAAGTTGATGGGGGTAAATTCCAGCAGTGCTCCCAATCCCATCTATATTTTTTTCTCCAGCTTAAATGCACTAGAGCTGAAGAAAATCATAGGTGCTTCTCTGGCTGGTCAAGGAAGGAAGTGGAAAAACTGCTTGTTGCAGGAAGAAGAGATGAGAGTGGTCTAGTCCCCTGAGCAGCTCCAGAAATATCTGATATACCTAAATGTGGCCCCAGCTCACACACTTGTCCTGCTTCCCTGGGGGAAATCTCAGGGTTAATGATCTCTTCAAGCACAACTGTGCAAACAGTCCATTATACCCAGCTCTGTGCTCACTCCTGCATTCAGAAATGCATTTTTAATATTCTCTTTGCTTAATTCAAAACTTACGTAGTCCTTGAGTGCAGCAGCAGATACTGGAGTGCATATTTTAGTCTGGATGCTAAAGTGATGAGACTGAGGTGGGATTTATGCATCAACTAAAAGCTGGGGAAGGAGCTCTTCTGCAGTACCAGGAGGTTTTGGAAACTTAGGGGTTTGCTCCCCTGTGGTGCATTTGATCTACAGGAGGTGCCAGCCAGTACCAGATGCCATCCATGGTTTTGTAAATGCCAAATGGGCAAATGCTAAACACCCTAAACCTTGCCTATCCTAAGGATCACTGCTTCTGCTTTCCTGTGTGTCTCAGTCTTGCCTGTTCT
The DNA here is from genome assembly GCA_013401135.1 of Cettia cetti. Lineage (NCBI taxonomy): Eukaryota > Metazoa > Chordata > Aves > Passeriformes > Sylviidae > Cettia > Cettia cetti. The sequence goes on from VZUI01028390.1 coordinate 9,888, forward strand.
GCTGCACAAGCCTCTACTTTCCATCTACGTCGGTGCCACACTGGAGCCTGTGACATCCTCGGGCCCCTTCAAAGTCCCTCTGCAAAAGCCAGTTCTGAGTCTGTTCTCATCTGAAATCCTCCACTCCTTTAACTTTTAACAACCCTTTCAACTGCAGCTGGTGGCAGCACCTGGGAGCAGCCGCAGGGCTCCCTCCAGCGACAGCGACAGCGACAGCCCCAGCACGGGCGTCCTGCCGGGTACCCAGCGCCGCTGCTCCCAAATCCAGCCGTGGCTCCTGCAGGGGAACCTCGTCCCAGCAGCTCCTGGTGCCGTGAACCACCAGGGACTTCAGGGCCCCCTTCAAAACCCCAGTGAGGGCTGGTGTAAGGGCTGTTCTGAAGGTGGGGATGATGTAAGACCAAAGGTCTGGACATGGTGGGATGGGGGTTTTGGGGCCAGCATCACTGTTGGACAGTCTGGGGCTGTGCTGCAATGGGTGGCACAGAGCTGGAGCAGCCCTCAGGGCCGAGCTTGGAGCCATCAGTGGAAACAGATTGACCCGGGTTTCTCTCACAGAGCATCATTAGATCAAGATGAAGTTGTGCTTCAGGCACCAACATCTGGAGCCAGCTGTGTTTGTGGCCCCAAAAAGTGAGGATAGACTCAGCCTGCTGCACAGAGCTCCCTCTGAACAGTAACAACAGCCATTGGGAGACACGGCTGCAGAGCCTCAAGCTTTTCTTTATTCTTCAGTGGAATCCAAATTGCTTTCTGGCAAAAAGGGAAGGTGTTTGTGGTGCAGAGCTGCACCAGCTTGGATGAGTAGGCTGAACCCCTGCATCTGTGGCACCAGGGTGTTGGAGTGAGTAAGCCAGAGGCATCACCTGAGCCCCCAACCACCAGTGTAGCACCACAGCAGTGGTATAAAAACAAAAAAGGCAAATTGGCAAATCCCTACTGAGAACAGAAACCTGCCACACAGCCAAGGAACAGCAAACTGAAAGCAAGAGAAGTTCCCCACCCACCAACACTCTCCAGGCACCCCCAGCCCAGCACTCAGCCTCACCAGCACTAGCAAGGGTCACACTTCCAAAGTCATCCCCTGGCTCCCAGTGCCTCAGGGTGCCTGGCAGACACAGGGGTGCCAGAACTCCCCCAGTCCTCCCAGCAGCTTCAGCTCTTCTGCTGGAGCTCAGCAGCACTGAGCACAAACTGAGTTTCTTGTGGATGTGCCTGGCACAGCTTTGCACCTGCACCTTTACCAGGGACACCTCCCAAGCTGTGTTCTGGGGTGGCTTCCTGAGGGTGCTCATGGACTCCCAAGGGTTCAGATACCACTAAGAGGGTGGGAAGGGGAAATTCTGGCTCAAGAACCTCAGGCAGGTGGCTGTATCTCTGAGACACTGCAGGGATAGATGCTCTCAAGGCAAGCTTCAGCATCTTAGATGACCATTTTGAGCAAATTTTTATCACATTAGAAAAAGAAGCAGATGGCATAGACCTGACAGCTCTTCAGGGTGTGGACCCCAGCAGAGTTTAATAAAATATTTGGGGCTAGCAGGACCCCCGGTGGTTGTTGAGGAGCACAGGCAGTGCAGGTGGCTCTGTGTGCAGCTGCAGGGGGTGCTCGGGGTGTGTGGAGAGTCACGGGGCCCCTCTGGAGTCACTGGAGCTGCTGCTGTGGAGGGGCTTCGGTCCCAGCCGTGACAGTGCGGGGCAGTGCCAGCGGGATGCCCAGAGTGGCATCAGACAGGCTGGACAGAAAACTTCCCTTAACAGTTTGTCGATCCAGGTGGGATCCAGAGGCCACCACCTTTGGAGTCTTCCTTCTCCACCCAAATGCTGCTACCAGGTGAGTTCACCTGCATTTTTGGAGCAGGGAGGAGCCTGATCGTGGCTGTTCAAATTCCCTGAGCGCACTTGCTAAGGGTGGACCTGGAGCCCTCTGTTGGGGGATCATTTTGTTCAAATTTGGTGACACTCCTGCAGGGTTTGGAGCCCTTCGGGAGGCACACACAGCAGGCGGTAAAGTATATTTTTTTAGCAGGCAAAAAGATGGTTCAAATCCCTTTTAGTGCTTGAAAAGGCAGGAATGAGCCCCGGCATGGAAGAGAAGCCGCCCTTGGCCGAGGCTGTGCAGAACAATCCTCGGCTGTGCCCGCAGCGATTCCCGCTGCCGGCGGGTCCGGGGGGCGCGGGGAGCGGCAGCAGCAGCGGGACCAGCGCCGTGTCCGCAGCGGCCTCCGAGGGGACAGCTCCGCCCGGCCCGGCCCTGCGGGGACCGCGGGTGCTCGGGGGGCTGGGCTCGGAGGAAAAGGTTGAGGAAGAGTGGTTGAAGCATTTTAAAAGATGCAGTGGGTACCTATTAAAAAATGTGTGTTAGAAACAGTGTTTAAGGTTTGGTGATTCCTCCAAGAAATTTTAATTTAAGAGCTGATTAAAAAAAATGTTTGTGGGCTTCTGGAAAGCTTTTTTTCCGGCTCCCAGGAGCGCCTGGTCTCTGGGTGTAAGAGATGGTCCAAAGATCCCTCATCTGCCTCACCACCATCGCCAAGGACAAAGGCTGAGACCCCCAAGGACTGGGACTGAAACCCTAAAATCCTACACAGGAGTTCTGGCCTGGCTGAGGTGGGATGTTTGCTGAGTGCTGCCCGCAGGTGTGCTCGCTGGACCAAGGAACTGGTTCCGTGGAATCCAAAGAAGGAACAATGTATAGGCGCTAGATTGGCTCTTTGCACTGGCTTGTCTTCCTGTTCTACTGCGTGGATATTTGTTCTGCAATGACCATCAGAGCACTTCGCCCTCTTCCCTCAACTGCACCTGCTGGGTATCCCCCACATTTTGCAGTGAAAATGAACTATAAAGGGACCCCTCAAGTCAACCAAAACTCTGAGTACTCCCTGACGGATAGAAGACAGATCTATTGGCCAGCATGGACCACGAGGATCTCATCTCCTCCATTGGGAGCTAGAATCCCCCCACTTCTCTCTCCCTATCTCTCTCTTTTTCCCTTGATCGCATACTGAGTTGTGTGCACCCAATAAAGTGTTCTGCTGTTGAAGTATAAATCGTTTTTTGTCCCCTGCTGTGTCTTTTTGCACTCCAAGATCAATAAATGAACCATCACAACCCCCACTGGCATTTAGCAGATCGTGACCCTGGGGCACAAACATCCACAGAAGGAGCTGCTCCCTCCGGGTCACTGCACACACCGAGCCTCCTCAAAAAGGGAGATTTGGGTAGATCTGAGTCCAGAGGCACCTCAGCTTCCAAATGTGTGCTGCTTGTGTCAGTTTTCCTGGAAAACGTATATTTTTTGTGAATTCAGATTTAGTTGTAATTTTGAATGCATTGTTGGGGTGTAAACTAGAAACACCATGGAGCATGTTCTCCAGGTGTGTGTGAGCTCACACACCACTTTATTTTTGTATGTAGATGAGATTCCCTGTGGACATGCACTTGCTTATAACGTCGCTATTTTTGCATCTTTCTAACAGAATGTTTACAAAAGCACTTTATTCTACATATACATTTTTATTAGGTGAAGGGATGATAAACATATAAATAATATTTGAAGACTTCCCCCGGAATAAGAAGAACTGTTGTAGCTGTTCTTGAAGATCTGGTATGTTCTATTCTTTAAGGGAGGGCATCATCTGTGGCCAGGACTAGTGGCATGTGCAAAGCAACAGAAACCTTTTAACACAAATATTATTTCTATTAACTTGGGAAAACTTAAATTTTCTTCCAGGACAATGGGCAAAAAGTCCTGCCTGAGTGGGAAACTGGTTCTGTTGCCTAATGTTTTGTATTGCCCCTTCAGTGAAAAGGAAAGGAAAATATTTTTGCTACTGAAAAAAAGTTATGCGTACATATATCTATATGTGTGTGTGTGTGGGCACATGGACATAAAGAAATGGTCACTGGAGTAGTAACATAGAAAGTGGGACCCCACCAGAGTCACACACTCCTCAGTTCATCTGGATCCAGCTGCAGTGGGAGCACCTGTCATAAATCAGTGGCAGCAGCAGCAGCATTAGAGAAAAGCCACCCCCTTACCCTGGGGCATCCTGCAACAGTCCATGTCCCACAGGAGGTATAGATGCTGTTGGACAGTGTTCCACCACAGCTCCATCACAACAAAACCAAATCCTCCTAACTGCACTCTTAAAAAGATGAACCACCTTGAATCCAGTGAGCCAAATGCCTCTGCCTGGCAATGGAGAAGCCCACCTCCAGTCTGAGCAAGGGATGAAGATTTCCATTAACTGATGTTCCCTCACATAACCCAGATCAAGTTCTGGGCTCATCCTGCTACCTGCAAGGACAGTGATGTAGCGGAATTTCTCAGGGAGCAGGGGCATAATCTGCTCCTGAGTGAGGTTGGTCAGCCCAGCCTGAGTTAATAGGCCAGGTAGTAGGCCTGAGGCCTTTTAGGTAGGCCCAGGGACAGGCCTGAGTGCAGGCCTGGACCTGTGGCGCAGTTAGAAATTACATTAAGGAGTGCCAAAAGATAGCGAGTTAACTAACAGGTGTTTGGGGTTGCTGCTGGGTTGAGCACTTTAGCCACCTTAAGTGGAAAAGGTAAATAATGTTTAGTTACATTCCTGAGTGCCGAAC
>VZUI01028391.1:0-38507 GCA_013401135.1 Cettia cetti
AAGGAAGGAAGGAAGGAAGGAAGGAAGGAAGGAAGGAAGGAAGGAAGGAAGGAAGGTTGATTGTGGATGTGTGGATACAGGGACATGGTTTAGCAGTGGACATGGGTTAACAGCTGGACTCGATGATCTTTAAGGTGTTTTCCAACTTTTCCTTGACTTCAGTTCCTTCCCTCTTGCTCCATTTGACACAGAAAGCAGCAATCACAGCCTGGGGCATTTTTATTTCTTTATTTTTTTTAATAAACTTTATTCTATATTACAAATAGTTGGGTTTTTTTTCTTTTTTCTTCTTTTTTTTTTTTGTTCTGGACTGCAAAATAGGAATGCCTTATATTTACATACACAGGTATACAATTAATTATAACAAAGGTACAGAAGCTTTGCCTTTACCAAGTAACAACGGGATTCCAATTTAAATAGTATAGATTTTATTTCTTTCTTTTTTAACTAGGATCAGTTCAAAAGAAAATCAAACCAACAACAACAACAACCTAAGAAAAAGGATCCCAACCTCCTTTCTAATGTTGTCTTGACATCTCTTTGAGGCTGTTAGTAACACTGTGGTGAAAGAAAATGTCTTTCCATTGATTTTAAGTTGGAAGCTTTAGCAAAACAGAGAATGAGACTTCTGGGCTCACACGTATGTCCAAGACACGGGGTCAGACACAAGGAAGGGCCTCTCTTGTGACCTTAAATAATCCAGTTGCCTCTCAATTCCTTGGGGAAAACACTGGGAGCATTTAGCTAGCACCTAATCTCTCTGCTTCCTTATCCCAGCCTGGGCTGGAAAGCGGAATTTCTCCAGGGAATGGAGAAAGAGCAGCATAGAAAGTTTAAATAACACCAAGTTTCTCTTAAGATACTTCAGAAAGGACTTCAAGCTTGGACATGTGCCTTGATTTCTCCAGCTGGCTCTTGTGCCTCAGTCTATCTGAAAGTGAACAGCAGCTTCTCCACTGGGGAATGCCAGTAAGAGAAGGGAATGCTGAAAAGAGCCTGAATGTCCTGGTTTTCCCTCTGTTTTCCACACCCAGGTTTGCTTTACTGAGCTTCCCTGCACACTGCTCTCTGCTGTGAGCATCTTTGAGGTGATCTGTTTCCAAGCAGAAAGAATTTCTTGAGGTAAACTCTCCATTTTTAGAACAAAAGATTAAAATAAAACAAACCAAAAAACAAACAAACAAAACCAACCAACCAATGAACAAACAGCAACGACAACAGAAATCACACAGGTGACAGGTTGATTAGACTAAGCAGCTTAATAACTTCAGTGGGGTTTTTGGTGGGTTTATTTTTCCAAGTGTTTAACTTTTTTACATTTTTTTGACATCTTTCTACAATTTTTTTTTTTTTTTTGCTGTAAGCCTGTGTCCCTTTGCTTCTCCAAGTGTAGAGAACTGAGCCGTCCCAAATAAAACATGATTGACAAGCTCTATTTTCAAAGCATTTTCCACAAAATAGTTATTCTCAGTAAGACAACACGATTTTTTTTTTTTTTTTTTTTTTTTTTGCAGAAAGTCACAGAGGTGAGGGAAAACTGCAGGATTCCATGGATCAAACACTACCTTGAAATGGGACCTGCACCAGGTGCAAAGCAGGAAAATTCAGGCTGGGAATGGGCAGGAGGTTGAGGTTCACACCATGATGTTGAGGTTCACGTGTTTCCCCAGTTTCCTGCTCCACAGCCCACCAAGTTTGGATGGCAAGAGTTAGGACATCCCAAAACCTCCACCTGCCCTGGAGGACAACTCTCACTACTCATCAAATGTACAGAGCAAACTGTCCTGGAATCACTGAGGCTGTGTGGTCACCCAGGGAAACTGTCTGTCCCTGGACCCCTGGAAGTGTCCAAGGCCAGGCTGGAGCACCCTGGGGAGTGGGAGGTATCCCTGCCCATGGCAGGGGGTTGGAATGAGGTGATCTTTAAGGTCCCTCCCAACCCAAACCTTTCTGTGATTCCGTGATTCCGAGTGCCCTTTGTGCAGACACGAATGAATGTCCCACTTAGCCAAGCTCTGGGACTGAGTCCTTCCAAGTTTCCAATCTTTCTTTGGGAGAGTCTCCCACATAGCAGTGTCTCTTCCCAAAGCAGTTTGGTAAAGCTTTGGGGAAGGACAGATCTACATTTCGTGCTTTGACTCAGTTCTGAACAATTGTCCTTCTAATTTTGGCTGTTACATGCTTGGGTTTTTACCTCACAGGCATCCCAGACTCCAGGAAATTCAGAGGGGACTCAACAGGAAGGCTGAACACTGACTGGACTCTTCAAATTTGATCTATCAGTTTTCAACAGCATTATTTAAAATAATGACAGTTATCTGATTTGCTTGGTCTCATTCCCTTCACAGCAAACATTTTCCTGTGGGTGAATGCACAAGACCAGGAAACTTTGGTAATCACTTTTCAATCTAAGCAATTACCAAACGCAATTCTGCTGATAAATCTTCTTCATGACCCAATAAATTTTATGGTCTTCAGTGTCAAAGATGCTAGATAAGACAACTGCAGTGGTAAGACTACAGAGATGATAATTGGCATAGCCCTCTTATCTATGGAGCAAGGCTGGTGTGTGCTGGTTTGGACCAAACCTCTGGATGTGTTCAGGACAGGACGAAGAGTGGGAATGAAGAGGATGAAGAGAAGGACTGGGGCATGTTTTAACATTCAGACTCTGTGATCGTAGAGGTGTTTTCCAACCCAAATGATTCTATGATTCTATGCTAGGAGAGGAAGGTGACCTGAATTTCTCCTTGATCGTTCTCCTGCACTGTCTTTTGGAGGGCAAACAATCTCCAGCACCTCATTCCAGGCACACACAAATTTCCCAGGCTGGTGTTCTCTGGAAGGCTCAGTCTGCACCAGCACATGATGTGATGGCTCAGGTCTCAGATCACTGTCACTGACAGCTGAGTCCCACTCACAGGGAGGACATGAGGTGTTTGCAGAGGGGCTCTTCACCCTTTGCTAACCCAGTTGCAAAGCCCCAAAGCAAACTCTGCACTGAAAAAATATTCTTGACTCTCTCCATCAAACCTCAGAGAGTCTTCATGAGTTCCCTTCCCCTGGTTCTGATGGCGCTGCAGTTTTCAGCACTAATTATTTGATTGCAGTGTTTGAGAAATGCCCGTAAAGATCAGCCATAAGGATCTGGAATATTCTGAAAATTAGGAGCCTGTCCATGGGCTTCTAGGAACTTTGGCCCCAGTTCTCTCCATGGGGCTTGAAAAATACTGTGGGACACTACCTGTTCATCAGGAATTTTTGGTCAGGTGTGGAAAGGGAGGTGGGGGAAAAGAAATCAAAGGAAAAGAAAGCATCCGTGTTGTAGTAGGGCTCATTCTTCTGCTTGTGTCTTTGTTTTTAGTTGTATTTTACATGCACTTAAAAAATAGTTAGCTCAACTGGGAAGGCTGGGAAGAAAGATGCCAAGACTTCTCATAGACTGGGGGATTCTGGGATACTGGTTGGAAATGGGAAGGGCACTGAAGGGGACAGGGGAGGAAGCCCACGCATTTACATCACGATTCTGGCACATTTTCCAAGCAAAAAAGCAAATCCAGCTCAAACACGAAAATAAAGAGGAACAGAAAGACAAAAATAATAAAGAGGAGATGAAAGAGAAGCAAAACGCAGATTTTCTTTCAAATCCTGGGCATGGGGGAAAGAAGAGGATGGAGAGAAAGCAGAAATACCTAAATGGGAAGTTGGAAAGGGTTATGGCACCAATCTCCTGGTGCTTCCCATTTCCCCTAAGCGTTTCATTCTCAGTGTCTCTGAGGTGTTCAAGTTTTTCTCGAAAAATATATATATATAATATACAGATGAAAAACTCCGTACCAGCAAGAAATAAAATACCAACCATGAAAAACAACCATAACAAACCAAAAACACAGCCCTGAAAACATTGAAAAGAAACAGGGTGAGTCTCAGATTTCCCCTGTGGTGTTCCTCTGACTTCAGTAACAGTGCAGGATCACACCAGTTCATTTTGATACTTTTTTTTTTTTTTTTTTTTTTTTTTTTGTGTTAAACAGCTTCTTCTTCCTCTCATGTGCGCATGTCCAGGCAGGATTGCCCATCACTCATAACCACTTCCCTCCAAGCCAGCTTTGTCCTTAGACTCCTACCATCCAGCTGTGAGTACAAGGCATGACAATAGGGTCCATATTTATCTTTTGTGGCACTTTGTTTGTCAAAACCTTTGGTTTCTTCCTTTTTTTTTTTAATTTTTTCCCTTTTTTTTTTTTTTTTAAGATTTACGTACTTATAAAAAATACTTGTGTTTGTGTTGTTTGTTGTCATCTTCTTACCACTGGCTCTGGTGGGAATTCCCACTTTCACAGCCATAATCAATGGATCTGGAACATGCGCCGACGTTACTAAAATGGATCAACAAAACCATGGCAGAACCAACCAAACCCAAAACCATCCCCAATGCGCAGGCCTCTTAAAACTGCTGAGATGTCCATAAGGTGCACGATGAGTCCATCAGCTCAGCAATCCAACAGAAAGCAAGCAGAACCAAAAAAAAAAAAAAAAAAAAGAAAAAAAAAAAAAGGAAGGAACCGCACAAAATAATCGGAATTGTAATCAAGAGAGAAATGTCTGGGGGTTTAAAACCAAGACGTGTCCCTAAGTTTGCTGTTTCAACGTGAATCTGGTGACTTTCTCCCCACAGACACGTCCAGTTTTTGGACAGCTGTTCTTTGAGTGGTTTTGGACTCGCCTACGTGTGTATCTGCTTGGCTGAAGGAAACCCTCCCGCTTGCACCACATCCCCCCTCACACACGCTCAGGGTCTGTCACTCCCAAGAGGTGCTGGTTTGGTAGCAAGAGACAGGAATAAACCTGAACAAACTCGCTCTGTAATCAATTTACACACCCTGCCTGCACCCCTTCCTCCCTCCAGGTGCAAAGCAGATCCAGGCTGTGGCTCCAAGGATGGGGTGATGTGGGCTGATCCTCCAGCCACTCCTCCAATCTGCCAGGGAGCTCTGCTCATGTCTGGGGAGATGAATGCTGGCCCAGCTCTTGCCTCCCTGGTGTACAAGGAAGGTTCTCCACACCCCAAGGGTCTCTACTGGTGGTGTTATGCGGGCTGGCAGCTGTGTGAATGGAACAGCTGAAAGCAAAAGAGATGCAGGAGCTCACTCCCCTTTGGTTGGCCATGGAACAAGTTGAGACGTTCTGAAGAAGCTGAGCAGAGGATGAAACAGGGACAGGGTAGTCCCCCACAATAGTCCCATGGTGACAGCGATCCCTGAAGGGATAAGAAGTGCAAAGAGAGAAAAAATCCTTCCCAGGCAGCAACTGTGCCTTCAGCAAGGCCTGTTGGTTCCAGGAACGGAGAAGAGGAAAGGCCAGGAGTTGGCACCAAAAGGCAGATGGGCTCACAGCAGTTCAGAGACCTCCAGAAGACAGGCAGTTCAGCTGGGGGGATCTAGGTAGAAGATTTTTTTGCAATGTTTCATTCGGATTTCCTCCAAAATTTCCTTCCAAAATGTGTGGTGACATTTCCTCCAAGGAGTGGCTTGGAAGGAAGGCTTTACCATCAGCCCCGTGCACCACCTCACTACACAGCAAGCATTTCAGTAACCCTCCGATATTCCACAGTGGGAAAACAACAGCTGTGTTCCAGTCAAGGAAACAAAATGGAAGGAACAGCTTAAAAAAAAACAACAAACAATCCTTCTGGTCCTTCTTTTGAGGCAGAGCCCCTTGCCTGGATCAAACCCAGGCCTGTGGCTCCTGCTTTCCAAGCCAAGGTGGGAATGAGGGGGATGAATGATGCTGTGCTGCCAGGAGGAGCAGAAACACCACCACTGAGGGGGTGCCACCCAGCAGAGAGAGCATTTTCTGCAGTGCTACGACCAACAGGACACGATGGGAAAGACAGAGGGGAACACGCGGCTCTTGGAAAAATAAGAAGAACCATATGAAACACATGGGCAAGGGAGTGTCGGTCTCCTCATCCCCTCTTGACCCTTTCCCTGCCCCAGGGGAGCAGCTGTTTGCCCAGGCAGGATGAGCCACAGATGTCCTGCTCTGGACGAGGCTGTGGCGTTTTTTGGGGAGCCTCCTCTCCCAGCGGGTGGCTATCAAGAGATAGAATTGCAGTGGCTGTGCAGGAGGGGAGCTGGGTGGGCTCTGCCCTCCAGGAGCCCTGCAGGCAGGCTGCCTTCCCCTTGGGGACACTTGAGTAATACTGAGTTCATTTCCATGTCCTCTCCAGAGGCTTCAGCCCTTGGAGGGCAGTCAAAGCAGCATGTCAGAAGGTACCTCCCACTTTCACCTCTGCAGAGTGAGGATGCGATGCTGGGGGAGGGTTGGTGGGGTTTCTCTGTGTGTTCAATGGTTTCTCTCTAGGGCAAAAGGCAGAGGGGAAGCTGTGAAAAGGAGAGCTCCACCCGAATGTCTTCACGGGGCCCCAGAGCCAAGATTCCTCTGCAGTCTTTTCTTTTAACCCCTGGGGCTCTGTCTCTTTGTCCATAGATTTGGAAAGAGAAGGAAAAGAGAGAAAGAGAGAGAGGAGAGAGAGAGAGAGAGAGAGAGAGAGAGAGAGGAGCGCTGTTCGGGTAACTCTGCTTACAGCCCATTAAAACTTGCACTTGGTAAAGATGATGATCTTGAGTGAGGCACGACTTGGTTTATCCCTCCCAGGGTGTCCCTGGCAGGACAGTTCTCAGCTGTCTATGCTCATGAGGGTTATGACTTGTTCAAGTTTGTAGGCAAGTTTCTGTTTCCCAGCCTGGTCATCTTGATCAAGGGCTCCGAGGATCTGGAAGAGGAGAAAGGAAGAAGTGATAGGGATTTTGGTTTTGTTCCCCAAAATGACAGACTCCAGCATCTTAGAGCAGCAGAGGAGGGTTATCTTTCTCTAAGGCAGGTCCCAGGCTTAGCTTAGATTGTGCAAGGCAGGTCAGTCAGCCAGGAGGGAACTAGGCAGGGTATTTGGGCTTGATCTGACTCAGTGCGGACCTCTGGACTGCAACCAATCAAATGGATTCTAATCTTGGAGATCAGTTATTTATTTATGAGCTTTATCCATCACCTGGCCATGCCACTTGAGGTGCTCTAAGGGGTCTCATGTGGCTTTCATTACACAGAACCATGCTGGACATCCTAAAGTCTGTGTTGGACCATTTTGGGGTGTTTTAGGGTATCTGGAATGACGTTGGGCACAGTCCTTAAGCAACTTTTGGCCATTTTGGATGTAAAGCTCATGTAGGTCTCCTCTGCAGTGAGTTAACATCTGACCATCAGCACTTCAAACCAGCTGAGCCTGACTGACCAAGAGAGACATAAACAACATGGATCCAGAGAGGAGTTCTGAGGAGACCCAAAATCTCAGGCCTCTCCTTTCCAAATCCCAAGCCTTGTTTCTCATTCCTTAAATCCTTCACCCCCCCCCAGCCAGGATGCAGACAGGTTCCAGTGGCACACCCTGGGGATGGGTGGGCTGTCCCCTGGCCCCCCAAAAGCGCCCTCAGGTGTGATGGTTCTGGCTGCTTTTTCTGCCAAAATCAGGATTAATACACAGGAGTCGCAGTTTCCTGTTCGGACTCGGTGATTATTATTTCTTATCTGTATTACAGCCTCAGAGCCATGAGCTCTAACTAGCAAGTTAGAAAATGAAGGTAAAATGGAGTAGCTCTCTATCTTTACAAGTTCTTTTCAAGGACAATCTGTCCAATTGTAAAATGCCACCTAAATTACTTTTACTTTAAACCCAATAACTAACCACTTGAAGTCCGCAATGCAGACTTTATTAACCAGTCACAGAAAACCACCAGCTCTTTACACGGGAAAAGAAGGAAGAGAAGGTGGAAAAAAACAACACATAACCTCCACCCCAAGGTCTCCATCTTGCCCCACATGTATTACTACATACCAACATCTTAAAATCTAAGTTTCCAGAATCGCAAGACCCAGGCTCTCACCTTGTGGACCTGATTTTTTGAGTCTGAGAAGGATTTTGGCCTGTTAGTGGCTGCTGATTTCTCCCTCAGGGAAGATTTCTCCAGAGAGCCTTTTTCTCAAAACAATCTTGGTAAACAACGGTCCTTTCTCAAAACAATTTTGTACACCTTGTGTTTGTGTTTCTGTAGTTGGGACTAGAAAGGTGTAGTAGTATAGCAGGGACGTGAGGTTTTTTTCATTCTTTAAGGAAATTACAGCAAATATTGACAGCTTAGTTGACAAATTAACTGCTAATAGAAACTGCTAATAAGAAAAACCACAGAAACAAAATTTACCAAGCAACTGTTTTTGTGACAATTAAAACCCACAAAAAATTGTATGAACTTGTCAGTAAAATCCACAAAACACTAAGAAAAACTCCTCTCCCAAAGTAATAAAAGATTATATTTAAATTAAAAAAACTGACTGTAATTGCAAATTGTCCCTTTATGTTATTAATAAAAAACAATTACTGTTACAAAAAAGAGAAATGTTTTGAAGTTTCAGTTTCATTTTTCTTTTTCTCCTTTTGGTGTGTGTCCCTGCAACAGGTGTGTATAAATAAGCTATCTATGTAACTTCTAAACTTAAAGCCTAGTCAGCTTTTTATTTTCTCCCACACAAGAAGCAAACCCTGAAACCATCACAAAAGGTGTCGTTCCTATTCACCAACTGTGTTAAGCCAGTATTGGAACACCTTATAAAAAAATAGCAAGAATTAGACAATAAAGCCTTCTTTATGCTATTTATGCTTCTGAAATATTTGGAGCCTCTCCTGTCCTACGGCACTCACCTGTCGCAAGAGACATCAAAGGAAACGAGACAGGTTCCTTTGCAGGTGTCGTGGGTTCTCTCTTTATTGTGGGATGAGCTCCTCTTTTATACAGAAAGTCAGAGGCCAGCTTGATTGGTAACACAAAAGGTAAACCTTTCTACCAATTGGTCATCCCAGAGGGACATCAGAAGAAAGTCCCTCCCATAGAAAGAATGTAAACATTTCTATATTTACAAAACATTGTTCTTCTTTTTACCAGAAGAAAGCCTGGGGAAGAACCCTTTTATAACATCAACACTTTCAGGCTTGAATCTCAGGCCTGCACTCACCTCCTCGCTGTACTTGCCCACGTAGGAGTAGATCTCGGAGAGCGCGCTCATGGTGTTGAACTCGTTCATGTGCATGCGGGACTGCTCGGCCAGGTAAGCGTTCATGTCCTGGTCGCTGATGGCCGGCATCTTCCCGATGTCCGAGTAGTACCTGAGGGGGCACAAGCACAGGTGTCGCTCCTTCAGGGGAAGTGCAGAGCTCAAGGAGTGAAATCTGTGGAATCCCTTGCTGGGGAATTACCAGGGACCTGCCCTGGAAAGATCTACCATAAAGTTTTCTACCCTGAAAGAAAGACTTCCCCTTGGTGACTGTGTGGTCTACCCCAGTCTCGTTCCCTCCCAGTGCCCCTAATTCTTGTGGTTTCTTCTTTCCCTGTTTCCCCCTTGGCTGTGTTGTCCCTGGTGGCCAGCCCTGTATTCCCTATAGGTCACTGGCCTTTGCCCTGCCCTTTGTACTGCCCATGTGCCCTCAGACCATGGGTTCCTGACCTCTCTTTAGGCCTGTGCACCCCACATGGTCAGGTCATTCGTCCCCGATCCCCTTTGACGTGTTGGAATAAACCTTTGCTGGAATTATCATACAAAAGGCCCTCCTTGCCTCTCTCTGCTGAGCTGGCTGTGGTGTGTGTGATGTGTGGACCTGATAGCTTTGCCTGAATCCTCCCCAGGCAGCTTTTCCACAAGAGATTTTCCACTTATTGGGAAATAGGTAGCAGCTCCATCATCTGAAATCATGCTACCACAGAAATCCACAAACAAAAAGGAGAAAGAACCGCACTTAGTGTTGGGCTTTTCTGGTTGTTTCCCTGCTCAGGCTCTTCTTTTACAGCAAGAAAGGTGGCCTAGCCAAAGTGGAAAATACTGAGCATCGATCCTGAGCATCAGACACATGTTGTATTCCCCCCAAACTGAGAATGAAGGCATCCTCTAAACTTTCCCTGAGCCATCAATAGGATCTGGATTGAAGCTGGATCACTTTGTCAGACATTCAAGGGCTTTTAGCCCTTCCTCTCTTCCTAGAGAGGCCTTGCTGCCCACTGAGAGCTCAGGATTTCACTCCCATGCACAGAAAAACTCCAAATATTTGTATTTTTCCTTGCACCATTCTCACCACTACGTCTGCCCCCATTGCTAACATCACCCACCTTCCCCACTCCATCCAGTCTATCCCAACAACTCTCCTGCTCAGCATCTCCTTTTTGTCCCACATTTTAAGCTGGCCTGATGTTTATGGCAACAGCCTTCAACTCCAGTCTGACTGGGAACAATCTGCTTTTCCTAGGATTCAACAGCATTCTCCTGGAGCTCAGGAGGACTGGGGTTTTATCCATAGGATCTGGATTCCCCAGAACCATTGCCCAGCAGGCTTCATCTGCAGAGTGATGTCTCTTTAAGGAAGTTGCTATTTTTGATGTCCTTCCTCCCCTGGGTAAGGCAGGTCTTGGAGGACAAGGTTTGCAGAAGGTAATCAGTCACTGTCACTCGCAGCTGTGCTCTGCTGTCAACTGGTTAATTAGACGCCATCATTTACATTTTTAATTTCTGCAATTTGACATTTTGTGCACAAGGAAAAAAAAAATAAAAGAAGAAGAAGAAGAAAAAAAAGAAAAAAGCCCATAGCTGCAGCAATCCACAATTTTATAATTAGGAGGCAGAGGGGATGAGGAGCCAAAAGACCTGACAGGTGTCCTGTAAACAGCGTGGAGACACCTGCTGAGATGGAGGCTGTTTGCCACTGCAGAGAAATTGGACATTGAAGTGCTGTGTGACAGGATCCTTGAGGTGGATGAGTGGGAAAATACCCTGAGACAGAGCAGGACCAGCAGCTGCTGAAGAGCAGTGCAAGAGCATGGGGGGAAACCCTTCCACACCAGGAGGCTCCAGCTGTGCTCAGCCTGGTTTTGTGCCCTTCAATCCCAGCCTGATTTACCACAATGAGTCAGTCTCTGTTGATATCCTGGTTTTGGTGGGTTGGTTTTTTTTTTTTTTTTTGAGGTAATCCTTGGGAGAGGAAGGCATAGGAGGCAGAGCTCTTTCTTGCTTGACATTTTCCAAAGCTAAACTCTGTTTCACCATAAAAACTCATGCAAACCTCATTAATTTTACTGCAACTTCCAGCAGGCACAAAAACATCACTCTCCCTGGAGTCCTGGCATTTTGTCTTCTGAGCTTAGGACCAGCCAGAAATATTAGTCTAACTCAGTCCCATGGTCTAAATATTTCTCATTCCCAGTGCTCCAGTGAAAAGTGGTGTGGGTTTGTTTTTCTTGACACTCTGCCTGACCCTCCATCCCCAAGGAGACTTGGACAGGTGTCTGTGAGTAAGGTGAGCATCTGGAAATCCCAGGAGGCCCTGTCCTGCAGAACTGTCCCCAGGAGAAGATGTTGAGCAGGAGGAATAAATATTTCTTAGACCTTTGCCACTGCCAGAAAAACTTAAACAGGTCTTGGCATCACCTGCTGGAGAAGATCAGGTCTGTGCTGCACAAGGGAAAGCATCAGGAATTGGTGGCATCCATAACATGGCTGAGAAAACAAGGAATCTTGGGGTCAAAGAGCAAGGAATCATGGTCAAAAAGCAAGGTGTGCCTCGGCACTGGAAAAAAAAAATATCTGTGTGCCACCAGCACATTTCACAGACTTGTGGGGAAAATGGGCTGCAAAGCAGTGAAATATATTGATTTATGGTGCCTGCAAGGAGAGCAGCTCCTCATGAATGTGGGATGGGCACCCTCCTGATGGGTGAAGTGAGAAGGGCGCTCATCACGTCAAAAATAGATGGGGTCAGTGGAGGATATCAGAGGTGCCAGTCTGGCTCTGACAAGCAGTTAAAATCCTCCTTTTCCTCTCTGGCTGAGCTGTCACCAAGTGGTGGCAGGATAGTGGGTGTAAGGACAGGGTGCTCCCAAAAACTGGAGCACAGACACACTTATCAACTCCTTCTCCAAGTTTGGCCTGTTTCTTTTCCAGCTGGTAGCAACAGACTCTTGAGCCTGTGACTCACAAGGGTTTGAGAGCTCCCCATCCTTTTCCAGCCCTGCAGAGATCATCCCCCAGCAGCACAACGCTCCCGTGACTCATCCAAACAAGGAAAAGCAGCAGGAAATGTTCCCAGAGCCAGGGATGGGATGCACAGATCTGAGTTTCAGGAGTCACAGTTTCAGGGCTCTGGCCACAACAGGCTCCCAGGATGTGATCTCAGGGCTCTGGGGTCACAGGCCATGACCCACCAAAGTATCCTGGTCTTCTCCAGACTCAATTCCCTAGCATCACACAGCTAAACAGTCATTTCCCATCAAACCAAGGGATTTTGTGACAAAAATAAAAGAAAAAGAAGGGGAAATAAACATGTACCAATACTCCAATCTAGATGAGCCAGAAGTCATAATATCCTTCCATCCAAATTCTTCCATGGCCCAGTGCCTTCTTTATGCAGAGGAGTTTCTAATGAAGCCATCACTGTGCTCTCCAAAGAAATGATGAATGTGTGTATTAAAGCATCCTAGCAGGGAGATGACAACATCCCTGCTGAGTCTTTATTTACCTTCGATTCCAGCCCAGATCCTCAGAGGTACTTAGAGCCTCTCTGCCATTTGCATACCCCTAATGCAGAAACCACTGGGAAGCTGTCACCAAACCCCAGAGGCCCTTCCATTTCCGCTGCTGGAATTTGCAAGGCTGCCTGTGCTGCTTCCATCACCCCTGCAGCTGACAGCTCCCACACCAGAGCTGGGCTGGGAGGCAGTGCCTCATTCAGAGGTGCTCTGTCACCTGTGGAAGGTCACCAGGTTTTTCACTCACTTCCACAGCCAGCAGGAGGTTGAGAACACAAGACTGAGCCGGATTCCCTCTGAATGAGACAGAAAGGTGGCAGAGAAAAGCAGCAAATTCAGCTTAACCTGTCTCCAAGGGGTCAAGAGTGAGAATCCTGAGCAGATTTGTTGCTACTTCTTACTCCAGTTTAGCTCATCTCCAGTGGATCCTTCCCCAGCTGTTTCCAGAAGATCCTCAGGTGAATATCAAAAGATCCAGCCTCATGTGTCTGAGTCTCCCCATATTCACAGGAGCAGCCTCCATTCTTACCTCAAGGCTCTCCATCCTCTGAAGTGGCAACAGGAAATTTGTTCATTAGGCTTCTTGAGCAATTAAAATTATGACAGATTGGAGTAAACTCATCATTGCAGCACTCCAGCTCAGATGGAGGATGTGAGGGTAACCAGGCCATGGGATGTGTCCTCCAGGTATCAGGAGCACAGCAACTCACCCCAGCCTGCCTTGAACCGGAGAGAGAGCCCAGGAGACCCTGATGGATTGCCACTGATGGATGGAGAAGGATTTGGGATGTACCAGGATGCAGTTGGGCCTCTTATACCGTAAAATTAATTATTCTTGTTCCTTCCAACCTCATCTTTTCCCTTGGTTACCTTTTGTTTCGTTTTGTTTCATTTTGTTTTGTTTCGTTTTGTTTTCCCAAGGAAAGCGACACAACAACGACCCGGGCATACATCACAGCGACCTGGGAATACATTTTGTCCTCTGTTTATCCAGGGATAAATGTTCTTTCCCTCGGTACCGACAAAGGCTCCTTAGTGGAGCTGTTTCACAAGAATGACTGCGCCTGCTGCCGCTCAGTAACTCATTAACTCATCAAAAGAGAAGAGAAAAGCCACCTTGCCAGTGCTTCCTCCCCAGCCCGAAATTTCCAAGCACAACCTATGGTTTAGGCAGCTTAGCATGGAGCTAATTGCCTTCCCAAAGATCTCTTTGTCATGGCTGTTGTTTGTCGCTGGGATGGGACCGCACTCATTAATAATCATTTTAGCATATGAAAAGCTTGTAACGAATCCATGTGCTGCAGACGGCAGAGACAATTACAGCAATAACATAATTAGGGTTATGCAATAGCCGGCTGTATCCAGACCACTGGAGGAGGGAGAGGTGTGTGAAAGGGATACGGGAGACTGTTCCAGCAGGGAAGGGCTGGTGGAAAGCTTGGGAACAAGCGGCTCTTTTATGGGATGCAGTGAAGCAGCGCAAGGACATGCTGTCAGTTCTCGCACTGACACAGAACGGCACTTCGAGTTTCCTGGGAAGCACCTGAGCTGCTTGCGAGGCACTGGAATACATTGCCCAGGGAAATCGGGGATGCTCCATCCCTGCAAGTGTCCAAGGCCAGGCTGGACAGGGCTTGGGAGCAACCTGGCATAGTGGAAGGTGTCCCTGCCCATGGCAGAGGGTGGAACGAGATGAGCTTCGAGGTCCCTTCCAACCCAAGCTGTTGAAGGGAACAATTCTGTCTGTGTGGGCAAGCCCCAGAAAGAGCAATGCTTTTATTTTGCCTGTTCATGGCTTTTCCTGCTGCTTCTGCCTTCAGAATAAACAGGGCTGAAGGACAGCACTGACTCGAGGGCTGAAGAGTGAATTGGAGCTCACCCAGCAGCACCTCAGAGCAGGGGATGCGTGGGGCTGCACCCTCCACACGTGGACACATTTTCATCTTGCCAGCTGAGAGCTGCACTGTGTAAGAACAGCTTTTTGCCATGATGAGAAAACATCGGGAATTTTTTTTTTTTTTTTTTTTTTAGATGAAAAGTGAAGGAAGACAAGTGAGCAGTCTTCAGACAGGCCAAAAGCTCCCCAGAGATGCAGGGAATGAGCTGTACCCCCTTCCCTGGGGATGCCTGGGCTTTAATTACAGCCAGGGAGATTTTGGCTGCCCAGCAGGGAAAACACTGTGATGGGAAGGACAGGGAAGCACGGGAATGAATTGCCTGAGGACAGCAGAGGCTCTGTTGTTGGAGGCCTTTAAGAAAGGGGTAGACAAGCATCTGCCAGGAAGGCTTTAGACAGAGCTGATCCTGCCCTGAGGCAGGAGATGGTCGGGGTTGAGCTCCCGAGGCCCCTTCCAGCGCTGTTTTTTATTATCTCCACTGACAACACCCCCTGCCTTGACCTTTGGTATGCTACTTCTTGAGCTTTCTTTCCAGCAGAGAGAGAGGGGGCACAGAAAACTCATTTTTTAAAAGTAGAGCCAGGATTTGCACCTGTCATGTGATGCTCTTTTTTAAAGCCCTCAGAGTTTCTCCTTAAAACCTTAATAACTCACAATGTTAGGACAGATGCAGCTTTTTATTGTTTTAAACTGGTCCGGTTTGTCTTCCTTTCTAAAGTCAGCTGCAAAGTGTCCAAAAGACATCACAAGCACTGCACAGATTGAGATTTCCTAGTGACTTGAGAGCCCTGAAAGCCCAAGCTGACACAGTGGGGTAGGTGAAATCCCAAATGGGTGCAGACTGTTCTGTGTACTCCAAACACGCTTCCAAAGCTCTTCCTAACACGATCTAGACCTCGACACCTAAGGGCTAATGGGATGCAAACCACAGTTGCTTCATGAATCATCAAATCAGAAATGTTTTGGGTTGGAAGGGACCTTAAAGATCATCCAGTTCCAACCCCTGCCATGGAAGGGACACCTTACAGTGTCCCAGGTTGCTCCAAGCCCTGTCCAACCTGGCCTTGGACATTTCCAGGGATCAGAGGCAGCCACAGCTTCTCTGGGCACCCTGTGCCAGAGGCATCCCCACCCTCTGAGTAGAGAATGTCTTCCAAACATCTCACTTAAATCTCTCCCTTTTAGTTTAAAATGGCTCCCCCTTATCCTAAAGGTATCTGTACTTGTAAGGAAAAAAGTAGCTGAGATCATGGCCTCAGGAGCTGGGTAGCACCAGCTGTGTCAGGCACTGTTTGCACCCAGGTCAATACAATAAAATGAAAATGTTATAATTCTGAATCCCACATATCAGATCTCTTTAAGCTTCTTTTGATCCTGAACCTGGCAAGCTGATTGTGAACGGTCTTCATTGGATGACTCTTAAGTTAAGAACACTTGTGATGTCTCCGTTGACTTTAGGTTTTTCTTAGAGGGGCTCTTGCCAATGCACAATAAGCAGCCAAAAGGAGACCAAATCCCTGCAGGGATGAGGGAAAAAAAAGAGCACCAGACCCTCTCCTTGCAGCCCTGCAGGTGTTTTGGGCACCAGAGAGAAACGGGAAAAGTCTTTGGCTTCTGCTTTTTGTGCTCTGCCCCTTTTCACTCTCCTACATCCTTGCCTCCGTGCCAGGCTTCAATAGGGAAACATCATATTGATTGTGATGCAGGCAATTAAATGGTGTTAATGAAGTTCAAACAAGTGTTATCATAAGCTTGGCAGCATGGAGAGAAATGAAAGGTCAGCCACAGCCCTTTGTCATTTTTCAGTGTGGTGTTGAATGCTAATGAGACAGTCCCAATTAGAACAGCCTCCCCTTTGTATTGCTTGGGGATTGCATCAAATGCTCCCAAGTTCTCCAGATTTCCAGGCTCAAAGGGGACATTTGAAGTAAACTTGAAAAGATGCAGATCTGAAGCTGCTCTAATGTAAATTCGGCAGAGCCTATGGAGTTTTACTAACTGAAGTCAGATGAGATTCTGCTCTACCCTTACCATTCTTTTCCTCTTCTTTTTTTTCCCCTCAGTGGACTCATATAATGATAATTGAAAAGCCTCCACTTTGTTTTAGAACTACAGCCTGGCTCTTGGTGGCTTCAACAAAAGCTAAATAGCCTGTCCCAATTTCCTGGGTTAATTGTCCTGCCTCATCAGGCCTCATGTTCTGCAGCAGGAAATCCAAGATGTGGCTGCACCAGGACACTTCTTAACCACGTGTTTCCAGCTCTGGGTGTCTCATTTGAACAGTGAACCTGGTTTTTTTTTCCCCAAAAGCCAGAATTTCTCAGCTGGACTGTTTCAGCAGGCAGAGTCCACCTCTGCTTCCAATAATGTTATAAAAGGATTATCATAAAATCAAAGAATAGTTTGGGTTGGAAGGGACAGTTAGAGGTCATCTAGCCCAAGCCCCCTGCAATGAGCAAGGAACATCTTCAACTAAATTTAAGTGATGCACAATAATTTTTTTGTTGCTGTTGTCAGCAAATCCATTACTTGAATAATTACAGAAATGAGCGCTAAAACAACCAGCCTCTCAAAATGTCATGGAAGATGTCAATTTCTTATATAGTTTTCCATTAAGTCAACAGGAAATTGCAAAAATTGGTAAATTTTAAATTTTTTTAATTAGTCATTGTCATGCAGCCCAGTTCTGAAGGCAACACTTGACTCATCACAAACAAGTAACTGAAAACATGAGAAAATCCTACGCTAAAACATGACCAAAACCAAACAAATAAAACCTGTGAAGATTCCTGACAGTCTTACTGTTGAAATCTTTTGCAATTAAATTTCCAGTTGACCACCCTGTGGATGTAGAACATTGATGAGGTCAGAAACAGTAACTACTCCCTTCCCAAAGAATATTCCTTGGTGGAAAACAAGTATTTGAAGGATTGGAGGGAAGTCCTTTCATCACTGCCTCCTTCTCATGCCAGGGTCATTCCCTGCTCTGAGTTTTGTGAGTCCTAGAGGCTCCACACCAAGAAACCAGAGG
Source organism: Cettia cetti (assembly GCA_013401135.1). Taxonomy (NCBI): domain Eukaryota; kingdom Metazoa; phylum Chordata; class Aves; order Passeriformes; family Sylviidae; genus Cettia; species Cettia cetti. Next base: position 17,547 of record VZUI01028391.1, read on the forward strand.
TTTCAAAGGGATGGCTTGGAGTAACCCAGCTCAGCTCCATTAGACCTCTAAATCCAGGCATGTTTTAATCCAGAGTGCCTCAAGTTGAGCGCAATCTACCACAGACTAATTACTCTCTTAGAGTTTCCTCTTCATCAAAGAAGTTTGTTTGATTTCAGGTTCTTCTGATTTACTCAACCGCTTCTTAAACTCCCCAACTTTTTATCTCCTGATTCACTCTTTGAAGAAGTCTAGTGGTCTTGAAGGATGCCATCTCCAGCTGATGCTGACTACAGAAATAGCTCCAACCAGCACTAGAAGCCTTTGGATTTGGAAAAGCTCCCTCAAAGCACAATCAGAACGGAGAGAAGGAATTCATTAGCTCAGGGTAGAACTCCAATTATATTTTATTCATCCCTGATAGGTTTTTTTCTTTCATCTCCCACTGCATCCAGGTGCCGCTGCCTTGAGTCAGTGGAACTGACACACAAAAATAAAAGCAGGGAAGAAACTCTAACCATATTCCAAAACCTGCAGTCTCCCCTTGGGCTTCAGTTCAAGTTGTCAGACATCAGTGCAGATAACAACCCAGCACACGCTTGGGACAGGAATCCAGGGCTGTTTACAAGCAGCAGGAGGTGTTATGTACCTCGTTTGCAAACCCAGTTGTTTGGGAAAACTTCCAAGGAAATGCAGCACCTATTGCTGATGATCACTGGGCACCAGGATTTAGCTCCAAAAAGTTGTAAAGTGAAATCAACACTGGAAAAAAACCAAAATGGAAACTGCAGCCTTTTGTTTATACGGGGGGGGGGGGGGGGGGGGGGGGGGGGGGAAATACCTTAGTTTGTCGCACCAATGTAGATGTAGCATTTCCCAGGATAAAATCAACCACTCTGAGATGGAAAACATTATTTTTCCACAGAAACCACCCAACCACACAGAGTGCTGCTAAAGCATCACTAGAGAATGACACCTTTGGGTCACTGTTTGATTTCCAAATGGAACCTCCAACACTTGCTTCCCGTTATCCAGGTCAATCCAGCAATCAGCCTCAACACAAGCTAAGAAACTTGGACACGGTACCAAAAGTAGGTCATAATTAAGCAAGGTAGCTCATAACAGCCTTGCAGGTTGCCTAGAAACGACATTTGCTGAAGTGTTTAACCACATCTAAAAATAATTGTCCAGACAAATCACAGACCAATGGGAGGATTGTTGGATAAAACGCTGCCTCGTGCCGAGTAGGGGACAGAGCTCTTTGATCAGCCACACTCCTGTCACGAAATGAGAGAAAACCATCCCCAGCAAAGGCAACACAGGGATTCACAGCACAGTGTGAGGTGTCTGCAGCAGCAGAGGCCTTGTACAACCTGCAGGATGTGTTATCAATTTTAGGCCATGCCTGGGAAGTCATCCAGAGAAATCTTTGCTGCAAGCTGGATGCAGTGCACAGGAATGATCTGTAGGATAAACCCGCCTTTGTATTTACAGAACAGCAACCGTTCCCCATCTGTGCAGTTCCCAAACCTGTCAATAACGCCAGGCAAGTGCAGAATATTGGAAAGCAAAGCACAGCTCCTGCTGGATGAAGAACAGGATGTGCTGTTTGCTTGTCCTGGGGGAAAGCCTACAGAAACTTAAGCCCCAACACACTGCAGGAATAGATGTTTTGGTTGTATTCCCTGTGGAGCAGCTTTGCCAGGAACAGACCCTCTGTACAGCAGATTGAAGTACAGCCACAGGTCTTGGAAGTGTGGACAAAATGCTTGGAAAGACCTCTGCCCTGACATAAAATACCTGCAGAGCTTCAGTCAGCAGCCTGTCAATCGTCTGGCTTCCCACCCAAAGCATGGATGAGCCTCCAAGGGAAGTTGCTGGGGGATAATTTTAAATCCCTTGGGATCCAGGCAGTGTGAGGACTGTCACAACGATGCTGAGGCCTGTGTGGAGAGACTGAGAAGCCCAAATGCCTCCCAGGGCTCACACACATCGCCTCCCATTCCTTCCTCCCTCTGCTGCTTCTCAAGAGCTTCTCCTCAAAAGAAACAATGATGGCAAACACCTTCAGCCCCCACCATTAATTAAATTTCCATCTCTGCTGCAAGGCACAGAGGGATGGCAGCATAATAAATAAAATAAAAGGCTAACCTGGAGATTTTCACTTAGCAAAAGCCAAAAGCAACAGCCATGCTGCCTCCTACCTCCACCCACAAAAGCAGGGCCTGGTTGGGTCACTTGATGCCATTCCACAGCTAAAACTGTGTCACTTCATGTCACTCCATGTCATTCCACAGCTACAACTCACCTCTCTACCCAGTTCTTGTAGCTGGGGATGTCCTTGGCGTAGAGGAGCTTGTTGGAGGGGGAGTCCTTGCCCAGGCGGTGCTCTGAGGTGGAGCAGGAGTCCATGAAGGTCTGAGCCACCACGGACAGGCAGGCGTCTGTGATGCTGTTTTTGTGGATGTCGAAGACAAACTGCGGGTTCTTGATCATGTTAACCCAGAAACGCAGGGGGAGGCTGCAGGAGGGGAGAGGGGACAGGAGGGGACACGGTCAGGGCACGGCTCACAGGCCTGGCTGTGTGACAGCACAGCAGCAAGCAGCACGTGGGAGTCAAAGACCATGGCGTGGATAGGAAGGGCCTGGGATAAACTTTGCTTAAACTTTGTGTGGGAGATGGATTTGTGGAGAATTCTTAAAGTTTGCACACAAACAGGTGCTGTGTAAGGCTTCTGTCAAACTTCTATCAAATCAGGAAATAGTTTGGCTTCTGATTGTGATGGTGTGAATTGTAACATCTGTACCATCTCACCCTTCACTTGAGACTGAAAATGGAAGAAAATCCTTTAAAACACCTCTCAAGAGCCCCATCTCTAGGTCAGAAAAAAAGCTTTGGCCATCAAAAGTTACTCAATGAATTCCTCCCCTACAAAGTCTAGGGTAGAGACGTCACCTTTTGTCCCTGTTATCCTGACAAGGCAGATTTTGTGAGCCCTTAAGTCAATACAATCTTTGTTGAAGGTGCCCTTAACTTAATGGGATTATAATTTAGGTGATGAGAAACACTCTGACTCTTTCTGTCTTAAGTTGCAATGGAAAGTTGTTGACCCTGTTGGTTTCTCCATCAGATGAATACAGGCATTGAACCCACAAAAATTATTATGGTATGGGTCATAACGCACTGGAACAGGCTGCCCAGAGAAGCTGTGGCTGCCCTTGGATCCCTGGAAATGTCCAAGAACAGTTTGGACAGGGCTTGGAGTAATTTGGGATAGTGGAAGGTGTCCCTGCCCGTGGCAGGGGTGGCACTGGATGAGTTTAAGATCCCTTTCAACCCAAACCATTCTGTGATTCTATACATTTGCCACTGAGGGCTTGGCTTTCAGCCCTCACAGCAATCCCACGGGAAGAGAGGTAGGTGGAGCTCCCAGGTGGAGACTGGGAATGCTGATGGCACACCCTGTGTGCTAGGACACCACGCTGTCACTCTGCACTGCTCCAGCCCAAGCCTGCACATGATCCCAGTGCCCTGAGCAGGAAGCAGTTGCTACATGACAGGGAAAGCCCTGTTGCCTCAAGGAAAAAAAAAAAAAAAGGAACTGGGAAAAGCATCACAGCCTTTGATATGAAAATATATCTGCCCTAACCAAGGAAATGCTACTCCAGTTGCAATCCAAAGCCCTTTCCCCCCTTTTTCTCCAAAGAGCAGCTCATTTGAATGAGATGCCCCGAGGTACCTTGTGTGAGATACCTCCAGCCTTTGCCTCGAGCCTTTTTGTCAGGGCAGATGCACTGCAGTGATCATGGCCCAGGAGCTGGGATGTGTCACTGAGCACAGAGCCCAGCTCCTGTCTCTCTCTCAGGCAGATTGGTAACTCTACCTTCACTTTCTGCATCTTTCCTCTTAGCAAATTCTCCTGATATTCAGGATAAACTCCCCAGTTTGCTCATTGTGTTCACAACACTAAAAAAAAAAAATCATCTCCAAGTCTGAGATATTTTGGGTAACAACCTTCCTGACAGGGGGCTGACACCGTGTTCTCCTAAACCTCTGTGTGCTCTTCTGAGCCAGCAAAATCACAGAAAAAAATGCAAGGAAAGCCCCACATAGGGAATCCTGTCAGCCAAGTTCAGGAGAAGAGGGAGATGCTGGAAAACACAGAATTATAGAGTGCTTTGGGTGGGGAGAGACCTCTAAGATCATCCCTTGGTGTAGGGACACCTTCCACTATCCCAGGTTGCTCCAAGCCCCATCCAACCTGGACTTGAACAATCCAGGGATGAGGCAGCCACAGCTTCTCTGGGCACTCTGTCCCAGGGCCTCAGGGAAGAACAGGTAAAAAAATGGCAACGAGACATGATGGAGTTGTGGGAATTTCGGCCGGGAATGGAGAATCATCCCTGGGGGGATGAGGTGGACGAGTGAACCTTGCAGAAGTCCTTGTGCAGGTGTTTGGGTGACAGGCACAGCCACGGAGAGGAGCAGAGCGTGTGTTTGTGTGCCTGGCTGTGAGGAGGGGATGGGGAACAATGTCCCTGGCTGGTAATAACGAAGCCCTGTGATGTGACTTTGAGTTAATTTGATCTGATTGAACAGATTTCTTCACACTGCCCCTTTTCCCACAAACACACACACTCTGCCTTCCCCCCTCCCCCCTTAAATAAACCTCCTGCTCATTTAGGCTGAGTGGCTGCAATCAGCCTTAGATTAGTGCCGCAGATAATGTTAATAATATGCTAATGTTTCATTAGTTGAAAGCCTCTTTGGTGCATGGGGTTTCTTTTTTTATGTCACCGGCGCTGTGACGATCTGCCAACAGCATGGCTGGGAAAAGGGAAAAAAATGCATGAGCTGGGAGCCCCATGGCTCTCCTCTGCTGCTCCTTTTAAAGTCCCTGTGTTTGCACAGGAGAAGGGGAGGGAGACATTCCCCAGGGAGCTCTTTCCAACAGGGAAACTCGGCAGAGAGGAGGTTTTTCTCCACCAGTCCTGGCTTTTCCTGCTGTCCCAGTGCAGGGATGAGGAGGAGCTGGTAGCTGGAGCAGGGGGCTGATGTCACACTTGGCCACTGATGCCACACTTGGTCACTGATGTCATTCTCTGCCCTGATGTCAGCCTTTGTTACTCCAAAGAAGACTCACATCCAGCTCCAGACCTTTTAAATGCTTTGTACCATTGGAGATGCTCTCCTGGCCTCCAGCTGCCACCCAGGAGGGTACAAGTCTCCTGTGGGTGCTCCACATCCTCTGAGGATGTCATGGATACCTTAAAATTCTCAGCTGGCATGAGATACCTCTGTGTGGGCAAACAAATAGAGCTGGGAATTAAAACACCCAGTGCAGATGAAGCCAGTGGTGTTGGATCCTCTCCCATGCCTCCCTAGATATTCCTGTGTGATGCTGGGCACTGCAGCAATTAAAAACTTCATTTTTCCCATCAAATCCCTCACAAATCCTGCCATTTCCATGCAATACAGGGCAATGTGGGACCGGTTTGGCAAAAGTGCTCCATCCCTGACAAAATCCTTTAGATTTTGGGGCCTTCTGACTTCTCCATTGTCATGGCAAGACTGAGCCTCATCCTTTGAGCCCCACATCGGGGTCCTCATCTGCCCCAGCAGCCAGACCTCAAACACACTTCCCTCCACTCTCCTTCCAGCTGGTGCTGGGCTGTCTTGGGCTCTCTCCCTCACTCACCAGTTGCTCTTCCAGGTGTGCCTCACGTGGGGGTCGTGGATGTTGTGCTTGTCTGCCTGCTCATCCAGGAAATCAAACATGTACTTGATGGCCAGGGGGAGGGCACTGCCACGGTGAGCTGTGCTGAAGATGGTCTCAAAGAGGTCATCCACGAATTTCTGGAGGGTGCCCTGGTGGGAGAAGGAAGGAAAGAAAGAAGAAGATGAGGTAACGAGTGGGGAGAAGATGTTGAATTTTGGTACCCCTTGAAAACAGGACATGCCTGTGGGTCAGACCAAGGTGTGGTTGAAAAGTGGGGGCCATCTAATATCAGTTAAACGTGACAAAACCTGGGAATTTCATTACAGTTGTCTTTAAGCAGGAATATTTATCACCACAAAACAATTACACCTCATTTCCACACAGATTCTTCTCTCTGCATCCCATCTTCAATGCTTTAGAGCATCCATGGGACAAAACCCAGCCATTTTTCAGGCTGCCTTTCACCATCCTTTAAGCTGGGAGGAGAAGTCAGGTGACTGCAGAGCACAGCAGAAGGTGTCGTGGAGACAAAAAAGGACAAGAGAACCTAGAGGGATGGGTGGTTAATGTGTGACCAGTGCCCTAAATAACACAAACTTCATTCCCAAGAGGCCTCCTCATCTTCTATTTCCCCACTGGCAGGAGAATCTCAGATCCAGGGCTTGGAGAGTCACCCTTGTGAGGACTTTTAGTAGGAAGGAGAGGAGCTGGAATATCTGAGGGCGACCAACCTTGGAGAAGGGGGCAGTTGAGGAGTTCTAGGCTGGGTTTGGGGTGGAACCAGGCAGGGCACTTTTTTTCTGTCACAGGCATTTGTGTGTGGACAATACAGCTGCTAAAATAACCAAAAATCAATTGAATCTCCAACAAACATTCCCTGATATGAAAAACCTCCTTTCCTGCAAGATAAAACCCTGCCCTTTCTCCAAAGACCTGGGGAAGAAATGTCTCCTTTCTTGAAACAAAGCCCTGGGTTCCACCAGAGTGGCTCAAGTTTACCTAGAGCTAACAAACACTTAATTAGAAAGCTGTTGTCTCTGGCTAATTCACCACTTGATTTATTCTTGGGGAAACAAACAAGAGGCACCTTTTGCTTGTGTGAGCTCCTGCGGGGTGAACAAAGCCCTGCAGCACATGTCTGACTCAGAAAGGGCTCCGGAGGGGAAATCCTCCTGGTCTGACATGGAAGAGCTGCCCTCAGGTTCAGTTCCTGCAGGGAATTAGTTCTCTACATGCTCACCCTCACAAACGCCACAAAAACCTCTGAGGGTTTTAGGGAAGAGGCTCTTAGGTATCAGAGGTCAGGGATTTACCAGAATAAAAATCATTGTCAGTTTAACAAAGTGCTCCTGGGGATTGTATTACAGCAACTGCTCTCTCTCTTTCCCTCCCTTAAATGGTCACAATGAGAAAAAAAAATTGCTCAGCCCAAGAGGGGAAACAATAAAACCCCAACCTTCCTACTCTTTCTGTTGCTGTGCAGGTTTTGCAGCTGCTTTCCTGTCATCTCCACAAACAACAACAACAAAACCCACAAAAAACCCCAAAAACTACCAAAAAACCAACAACAAACCAATAAAAAAAACCAACACAAGTGTTGAGTTTGTGACCCAGAACAGGAAGCAAAAGCAGTTCAGTGGTGGGATAGGGGCCATATCCCCAGATAACATAAATCAGCACCAGTCCAATGCTTGCCTCTCTACACCAGCTGGGGCCTGAGCCCTGGGGAGCAACACTTTCCTTTTTCAAAACTTTTCACACGTTGTGTGATCCATAAAAGCCTCCTGATGCCAGGGAATGGGGCATGGACCAGGGGCTAAAGACAAAGCCACCTTTCCTTCAAATCCCTCTGCAGCTCAGACAGCCTGAGTGAGGCTGCAGGGAGAGCCAGACAACAGAGGCAAAACCAGCTGAGGAATAAATGAGCAGGTAAATCTGGGAAGAGGACTTGAAACAGTGATGGAAATGTGTCTGATGGGCAAACCCAGGCAGCATTTGCCTGAACACAAGGAATTGTGCTTGTCCCTATTAATGCCCTGACAAAAAATGAAAAAATCTAAGTTATGGATGTTTTTGGAGCCTCAGGACAGGATGTTCCTGCTCTGCCCCCACTTGATTTAATCTGTATTTTCTCTCTGTGCATGCTGAGTTTTCACATCTCACTGTAAGGTCAATGCAACCCTCTCCAAGTCATCAGCACAAGAGTGTTTATCAGGGAAATGTGGAGAAGGATTTGTACCACAAATCTCAGAATTTTGTGTTATAGGAGCCATTTCATACTGTGAGGCCTGACACATCTTTGGAACCTGCTCTGAGCACTTGCCCTGGCTCTTCACTTGCTCAATTTTTAATACAAATTCCAAACCAGCATAATCGACAACTCCAGCACCTTCTGCTGTGCTTTTCCCACCAACCCCATGGCCCTGGATTGTTACTCCTCATTGCTTTTCCAGTGTCTTTCTTGACTCTGCTTTCAAAGCCCAAGCTCCTTCCCTGCATGCTCCGAACTCTCCTCTTGCTCCATTTTCCTTCAGTTCTTCTCTTTTAACCCAACTTCGGCGCCCTTTAAGCGCCCTCTCATTCCACCACACCCTCAAACCCCCGCTGTGCCCCCCACCACATACCTTGGTGGCCAGTAACCTGGTCAGGTAGATCTCAGAAACCATCTTGCTGCCTCGGTCACCCTCTTTTTGGTCTCCATGCTCGTGGTTCTTGACCAGGTGCCACATCTTGACGCCGCTCTCCAGGTCGGGGGTGATCATGGGCGTGCGCGAGCGCAGGCTGTCGGGGCTGCCCGTGTAGCGGATCATGTTCTCTGCAGAGACACACATCCAGGGGTCCCCACGTGCCCCAGGAGCTCCTGGGACTGGGATTTTCAGGGATGGTGCTGGTGGCGTGCCACCGAACGCATTTTTCAAAGCGTTTTCTGGCAAAGGCAAGCGGTGTTCACCGAGCCAGGGGTGATGTCAGTGTCTACACTATTAAATTAAATGAGGTTCAAAGACTGATTTCCAGTTGTCCATAATCTTTGTCCCTCTTCATGTTCCCTGGAAAGTGGCACTGTCTGTGTCAGACACTTCCCAGGACTGGCTCAGGGGGTAGGTAGCACCAGTTCCTTTTGGGAACCAGTTCCTTGTGTGACTGGTTTCCCATATTTTTATCCATGCCATGCTGTTTGACATGAAAATATTGATGTCTCTAATGTGATCTCTTATTTAGCTCCTCATGTCCAGATTTACAAGGAGCTGCCCTCTCTCCCTCCCTTGGCATCAAAGCAAACAAAAAATTCCTGCCCAGCCATTCTCCTCATTCCCTGCTCCAAAATCTTGACAGAAATCAGCCAGAACCCCAGGTGGACATCCACAAATTTCCTCTCCAAGATTTCTTTTAACCTCCAAATTTTACCTCTCTTTGCCTCTAAGTGATGGCACAGGCATTCCCCTCTCCCTGACCTTCCAGCAATGTTGCCTTTTCCAACCATAATTATCAGAAGTGTTGCACCTTTCTGTAGCAAGATCTGAATCAGCCTCATTAATGCATTACCAATCTCTACATATTAATTATCAGATGGAATATCCTTTTTCTCTCTGGATGCTGTTTTCTTAATTGCAATTAACAATCACTTTTTGACCCACCACATCTTCTCCTCCCCCTGCCTCCTTCCCTATTCCCTCCTCCTGAAAAAATCAAATGGCAAGAAAATTAAAGAAATCCAACAGAAATTAACCCCCCTCAAATCTTTCTTTCCAAAGGTCACTGTGTCTTTCAGTAATTGCAACAACATGGCAAAGAGGATGAATATTAATAAGGCCTCATGGATCATTTATGTCCTTGGAGAAAGTGGAAGGGGGCACCTCTGGACATTGAGTAACTGCGCTTTCCCTTAAGACAAAGGGAGTAAGAAGGATCGCAGATGTTTTCACAAATTAAAAATATGAATAAAGTGAGCTGGCAGCAGGTTGGAGGGGGGTTTGCAGCACTCTGGTTGCACATGAGGGATGTTTTGCTTTGCTGTCCAGCATCACCTGAGTGAGACACGGACTGGATGCAACTCTAGTGCAGGGGAGGAAGGTGTGGCAGGGGTGGGTGACACTCAGGAGGTCCCTGCAGAGGAGTTCCCACCTGGTGTCCCTTTCACAGCTGTATCACTCTCAGCTGTCCCATGGGGACAGTGGGAACAACATCCCACTGCTCTAAGATCTGCTGATAAAGACCTCAGACTCTAAGAGTGACATTTGGTGACCTAAGAGGGAGGCAGCTCACTACACAGACTCCTCCTTTCATTTATGAGGGAGGAGAACTTCCCAAGAGCAACCCAACTTCTGGGGTCACCAGTCTGAACAAGATCCCAGAGTTTTTAGATGGCTAAACCTTCCCTTCCTGCCTCATTTCGCCAATTAACCACCTGCCCATCACTCTCCCTGCTGGTGCTCAGGGTCTGGTGACCACTGTGACTTTTGGGATCTCTTCCCAGTGCTCTCCCAGTCCATCCCAGCACACAAACCCTTACCATACTTGCTGGCTGAGGTCCGGGACACCGTGGAGTTGTTGACAGCATTGTAGGCAGTGACTTGCTTGGAGACCAAAGCTACCACAGATCCATCTGGGACCTGCAGGAAACAAAGGACTCGGTCAATAAACTTCTGAAAAGTGGCTGAGGACCATGCCCAGGGCAGTATGAGCTGCAAATCAGTGTCTCTGTAGGCACAGTTTGGCCTCAAAGCTTCAACTCTTCATTGAGTTGGTCTAGTAATAAAAAGGGACAAAAATCTGCTGTTACACAGCCAGAATCCTGCACTTGGACAAAGGGACAACTGGTGACAAACAGATTCTGCTCCATCCAGGCCCTGACTCAGAGCCCAGTGACGACAATGTGAGTCACTGACTCTTAGGTTGGAAAAGGCCTTTAAGATCATGGAGTTCAACCATTAACTCAGCACCACCGTGTTCTCCACTGAGCCATGTCCCCAAAGGGACACATCCAGAGGCCTGTTAAACACTTCCAGGGGTGGCTTTTGCATTAACCTCAGTAAATCTGACAATAGGTTCATCCCAGGGAAGCTCTTAGGCAGAGTAGGAGCATGAGAATAATAAAATCATCTGAGCTACTTCAAACAGGCTTGGCTGTCCCATCAGGATGATAAAACCAATGTGAAATGTTCCATTCCTTCCTCCTGGATTGCAGGTGATATCCGGGTGCCTGGTTCAAGAATTCCTGTCTACCTTTTCCACTGGGATCCTGTCAACCTCTCACCCTTCCATGTGGCAAAAGTATAGACTGAAGGGATTGACACAACTTCTTTCTCTTTGTGGTGTCAGATGTGGAAAAGCAGCAGGTTTGGAGTGGCTGATGTCCAGGCTGTCATAGGACAATGTTTTGAGGGCCCACAGGACTTTTTTAAAGGAGGCAGAGTTCCTGTTTCTACAACAAGGCCCATCATGTGGGTCCCATATCAGAAATGTTAACAAGCCCATGGCTCAAAAGAGCCATATCAGGAACATCTGTGATAAATAAGACATCATAGAGAGGAGATGGGTAAAAAAAAATCCCTTCTAACGACATCTAACTCTTGTCTGTGTAATAATAATAATAATAATTAGCACTTTCATGGAGTTTTTCATCTTCAAAGCACTGCAGAGGCTAATTAAATAGCCCCTCAGCTATCATGGAAGGCAATTATTGGCTCTTTGTAGTTTTAGCCCTACACCACAGATGGGGAAACTGAGGCAAAGGCAATCTCAGTGTCTGTCCCAGCATGCTCCATGTCAGCCTTCAGGACATCCAGGAAAATTATGTTTCCTGAGGACCTGGCCCAGCTCATCATGCAGCTGAGAGCTTGTTGCCTGAAGCAAAGAAAACGTGGAAAAAGCACAGAGAGGGAAGAAAATTATGCCTGGTTTGTTGATGAAATAAAGTAGGAAACGTCCTTGCTCTGTCTGGGAAAAAAAAAAATCAAGATCAGCCAGCAATGCTTCAGTCAATCTGAAATAAAAGTTTTGTTTCCTTTTCAAATTATTGCTTGCTGCCTTCTCAGCTAAGCTCTTAAGTGACAAGAGAAAATAATCTTGTTATGAAACAGAGATTACTGAGGTGTGATGGAGGAAATGACAAAATTGTCATGATCAGATTTAACTTAATGAGGTCTTTTTTGTTGGTGGTTTTTTTTTCAAGGGAGAAGCTTTTAACCAAAACTCCACTTTTTTCATTAAATCTGCTGCTTGTGTAAGACGTTTTCAGACATCTCTAACCCTCTCTTATGGATTTCCAGGTCATGCAGGGAGGAAGGGGGGCAGAGCAGGTCACCTGGACCAGGTTAAGGATCAAAAAGAAGAGTTCCTTGTAATAATAACTCCACTGCTCCATGGGCTCCAGCCATGCTGTTTTCCACCTCCTTTTTCCAGTCACCAAGTCCCCCTCTTTCCATTTTTCTCTCTTCCATCCTTCTGAACTCTGCTTGCATTAAAAGGCCATGGATACATTGGAAAAAGGGGCATGCAAGGCCTTGGATTTGTTTGTCTACATGAGAAATATCAGTTTGTGTTGTCCTCATCTCCAATTCTCCACCTCCACTCACCAGGGCTGTCCTTTGAGAGTGAAAGAACATTTTTTTTTCCTATCCCTGGCTTCCTCTCTAACATTGTTCAGGATAATTGGGACAAGCACAGGAGGGATGTGCTCAGCATGGGGGTTCTGCCCAGTGATTGCTCACTCAACCATTCTTTACCTCTGCATCTTGGAACAATAAAAATCAAAGAATTATTAAGGTTGGAAAAGACCTTTAAGATCATCGAGCCCAACTGTTCACCCAGCACTGCCAAAGCCACCACTAACCCATGTCCCCAAGTGCCACATCTGCAATTTTTGAACACTTCCAGGAGTGCTGATTCACTTCCCTGAGAAAGAGGACAACACTTTGCTGTTTATTCTGCCTCAAAGAAGCCCCAACTCCTACCCAACCCTCTCCCACAGGTACCTGGTAGTGTGCCAGAGTGTTGAGCCTCTTCCAGTCGTTCTCTATCTTGGTGGTGATGTCCTCATCCTGGAGGATCATCCTGGCCCCGCTGGCCTGACGCCACTCTGCAAGGGACAAACGGGACAGTGCTGCCTTTTTTCCAGCCTAGAAATGAAACTCGAGGGAATTTTAGTTGGGAGGTAATGTAAGAGCAGATCTGTACTTCAAGGCCTTCAGGGGCAGTTATGGAAAGACATCTACAAAAGTCCACCCCTCCCAGAGGAGAGTACATTTTTACAGGTTTTAGGAAATTAGCATATTTGATAAAAAGCACCAATTAGGAGGACAAGTCGTGATGCAATTCATCCCCAGGTCAAGCTCCTTCTCTGGAGCATGCCCCTCAGCACTAGGTGTATTTTGTCCATGAAATCTATCTCAAAGAGTTCCTCTCAGCTTTGGATCCCAGGAAGAACCAAGGCAGCACAGAGCCTTGTACCTTCCAGGCCTAGGAGCTCTGGAATTTATTTTGCCTTTCTGCCTAGGGAAAGGCCACGGAAAATTACTGGGAAAACTAGCCACAGAGCTACAGAGCTACAAATATGTGTGTGAAGAATACAAAAGAACATGGGGAAAAAAGCAAAAAACCAAATGGCATCACAGGGACAGAGGCCTGGCACTCCCTGTGCCCAGAATTCTCATGGTTTCTGTGTGGGCACACCAGACATCACCTCTACACCCTGATTGTTCACTGTGTTTAACTTTTAATTTACTCACAGCTCTGCTCCTGCCTGTTCCCAAGACCAGTCTGTCCTTGCCTGTGTTTGCCATCCCCATGGGACAGGAGCAAATGCCGCTTGTTCCAGGGAGAGAAATCCTGGTCCTCTCTCCTTGGGAGGCACAGACAGAGCCTCCAGCAGTGCCTGAGAGCCCTGTCCCTGCCAGGACCCAGCCCAGAGAGGGCTCCCCTGGGCACAGCAGTGTCTGGTTGGGCACAGAACCTGTGCTGGGCTCAGCTCATGCCCATTGGTGCTCCTAAAATCCTTCCTGCATCTCAAATCCACAGATGGGCACCAGGACGCCCTTTGGTACAGGCATAGCCATGCCCACAGTTTTTTGCTTTTTATATATTTTTCATATGCTGATAGCTCTGTAGATTAATATTCCATAGTTACACAGTTCCTAGGATTTTTCCTGCCCTTCCTCTTAGATTTTTAGAATAATAAGCTAAGCTTTTAACACATTCCTGAAACACTTTTTAGTCTCATTTTCAAGAAGAGGACCTACAAGAGGAACATTTTGTTTTCCAGTCAGAATCTAAGAAGACACAACAAGAAATAGGGCAAAGAAGTCCTGGACCAATTCCAATGGGGCAATGCCCAGGGAAGAATTACCTACCTACCTGCTCCTCTAATTGGCCAATGTTTGTTAGATATGCTAATCTGTTAAATTCATAAAACTTGTAGAAAGGCAGTACTGGGTGTAGCCATGACCACTGGGACACCTGGAAACTTCCAAAAAAAGGCCTGCTTTTTATTTCACTATTTTAACACTGTTGCAGAAGTTTTTTCTCTTTTGATATTAGGCAACAATAGCAGAGGCACAATGGTGGGGAAAAGCTAGGGACAGATTCAACCCCTGCTCCATGGAGGATGTAAATTTTGCAAGCATTCAGCACCTGCCTATGGGCAGAAGGGCTCCTGCTTCTGCCACTTGTCCAGCCTCTGCCCTGGAATGATGAATTCCTGCAGCACTGGAGCAGCCCTTCACTTCCCAGGGTACCATTTTTTTTTTTGCTCAAAGCTTGAAGAACACTCCATAAAATGACAGAATCATTAAGGTTAGAAAAGATCGTGGAGTCCTGAGGAGAATTGCCACAACTTTCCCCACAGAGGACTCACAGACTTGCCTAAAGCAAGGAAAACATAAACATGACCAAAAGGAGAGAAATTCTCTGTCAGGGAAAGCTGTGCCTTCATCATGGGCACCCTGGATCATTCAAAACTCTCCTCTTGGTTGTCACATTTCAGTCACAGTGACCCAAGAAAATAAAGCTTAGCCAAAGCCAGAGCAAGAAGTCCATTCATTTGCAGGAGTTAATTAAAATGAACTCTTGGATATGGAGACATCACCTGCCACCCTTGCTTGTTTTTCCTAATATAAAAAGTGCAAGGACCGTTGCAAATTTCTTTTGGTTTCAGCACTTTTCTTATCACATAATTAAAATGCAATGGGAAAGCTGCACTTGCCTTTATTATTCATTTAAATTAGCAGGAAGAGGTCAGCAACTGTGTTTATTGCTGGGTGTTACTTTGGCTGGAGGCACTCAGGGTGAGCAAAGGTTGTGTGGGCTGAGCACTGATCCTGAACTGCCGTTCATCCACTCCAGCTCCTCAGATCCTCACCCACATCACCCTGGGGGAGTCTCAGGGTGATGCTCTCTGCTCATTCTCATCTGGACCAGGTTCCTGTGGTCTAACTGGTCCCAGACACTGCTTAGAAGAGTAAAAAATGCTGGTGTTTGGGCTGGGATGGGAAATGGTGCTCTTAGAAAGTGCCCCACTCAAGGCCCAAGCCAATTCTGCTGTCACAGAGTGTTTCTGATGTGCCTTCCTCTCCTCACAGGGTCATGGGGACTGTGTCACTGTGGCCTCTCTCTTCATGGCTCTGCATGTTCCTGTGGTCCTTTTCTCCCCTAGATCACCTTTGGAGAGACACACACTCCTGTTTTGGGAGGATGCACAGGTTCTTGCTGTTGCACTGGGCTCTGATTTGAGGGTGAGCACAGCTTTCCTCACTCCGAGCTTTATTTGTGTTCCAGGGCTGGGTGAGTGCTCAGAGCAGGTTTCCCTCTGATGCCAGGACGTCCTGAGATGTTTCCTCCAGGCTATAGTGCAGGGACTCAGGGGATCCCTGAGATGTTTCCTCAAGCCTTTTGTGCAGGGACTCAGGGGATCCCTGAGATGTTTCCTCAAGCCTTTTGTGCAGAGGTTCAGGGGATCCCTGAGATGTTTCCTCAAGCCTTTTGTGCAGAGATTCAGGGGATCCCTGAGATGTTTCCTCAAGCCTTTTGTGCAGGGACTCAGGGGATCCCTGAGATGTTTCCTCAAGCCTTTTGTGCAGAGGTTCAGGGGATCCCTGAGATGTTTCCTCAAGCCTTTTGTGCAGAGATTCAGGGGATCCCTGAGATGTTTCCTCAAGCCTTCAGGGGATCCCTGAGATGTTTCCTCAAGCCTTTTGTGCAGAGATTCAGGGGATCCCTGAGATGTTTCCTCAAGCCTTTTGTGCAGGGACTCAGGGGATCCCTGAGATGTTTCCTCAAGCCTTTTGTGCAGAGATTCAGGGGATTTCTGAGCCCTTTCCTTGGCCTTCCTGCAGAGAAGAGTCAGGGCCAGTCTGACTGCACAAGGCAAGGAGGAAAACCTTCAGGGCAGGCTTAGAGTTTCCAGTTTCAGTTTTGCAGCCTGATTTCCCTGCCCAAACACAAATCACTTCACCTCTGACACTTCACTGAGCACCTGAGCAATGACAGAGAAAGGACCCCCAGCTGCCCCCAACTCTTCCTGGCCTCTCTGTTCCCCTTCTCCAGGAGCTCAGGGGGTCACAAGCAGATCTGCAAGGAAATGCCAAGGGAATGGGAAGGGAAGAGGTGACCCTGCCATGCACCTTCACAGCATTAAGTGAACCCTGTCAGCTCTGTCCTCGCTGGCAGCACCCTGTCCCCTCTCTACTGGATCCCAGCACTCCTCTGAGCTGGCACAAAGGACAGACACACTCCAATCCAATTTGTTACACTTCCACCTTCCAGAGAGAGGGAGGAGAGGGGGAGGGAGGTAAAAATCCCATTAACTTTATCAAGCCTTCCAATCAGGAGCAGTGGTAAATGCAAACTCAGGAGACAGCTGCTGTGAAGCCTTTATATTTCATTCAGCAGATAGTGTATCTTTTTATTGCACGCAGGAATTACTTCTTCTTTGCTTTTTTTTTTTTTTCTCCTTTTTTTTTTTTTTTTTTTTTTTTTAAGAAACAACCTTTCTGTTCAACTTGACTGGGAAAAAGGCAATTCCAGGGGCCTTTGACAACGAGGTGCTTTGAGCTGCAGCAATGCCTGGCTAGGGAGTGACTCTGTGGGGAGAGGGAAGATGGGGAGATGTCACCCTGCACTCAAATCCTATAGAAAATGTTACACCTCCCTTGTGCCTTCCCTCTGATCCAGGACTAGGAAGAGAGGAAAAGCTCAGCTCTGTTTCTGAGGTGGAAAAAGGGCCATGGCTGGGAATAAAAGTTTATCTCAGAACATGGAGCTGAAAAATGCCAGAGAAGTATTTCATCCTGTATGGAGTGAATCACAAAATCTCAGACTGGTTTGGGCTGGAGGGGATCTTAAAAATCATCCAGTTCCACCCTTGCCATGGGCAGGGACACCTTCCACTGTCCCAGGTTGCTCCAAGCCCCATCCAGCCTGGCCTTGGACACTTCCAGGGATTTTCCAGCTTCTCTGAAAAACCTGTGCCAGGGCCTCACCACCCTCAGAGTAAGAAATTTCTTTCTTAAAATATAACCTAAAACTTCCCTTTCTTTTAGTTTAAAACCATTTTCTCTTGTCCTGACATTCCAGGCCCTTGCCCAAAGTCCCTCTCCAGCTCTCCTGGAGCCCCTTTAGGCACTGGAAGGGGGCTCTAAAGTGTCTCTGGAGTCTCCTCTCCTCCAGGATGGGCACCTCCAGCTCTTCCAGGCTTTCTTCAGGAGAGATAAATGCAAACTGTCTGTCTTTCCCTGTATGCACTAAAGTCAGACCCAGTTTAAATGTTTCCAATTTAAATGAGCCCCACATCTCAGCTCTGCAGGGCTGGGGAGGAGGTGAAATCTCACCTGGCACGGTGCACAATGAACCTGAGACAGCATCACTGAGAGCAAGCCAAGCCAGCAGCTCAGCACTCCCTTCCAAAAAGCATCCAAAACCCAGGGAAGAGAAAACACCTCAGTGTAAGGCCACATTCCTGTTTTGTGACCCTCACATCTTGATGTTTCCCCAGAAATGGGTGTTTCATGTGTGGGAGAGATCTTTCAAAAATGATAACAACAAAAAACACCAAAGAAGCCTTTAATCAGAGGGCTGCAATTTGGCGGGGGGGGGGGGGGGGGGGGGGGGGGGGAGTTTGGACTAAAATGCAACCTCAGGGTGTCCAAAATAAAGGTTTTCAGCTGACAAACCCCCTCCAGGAGTTGCCTGGGCAACTGCCACACGTTGTGACATTTGCCACATGCACAAGTCCCTCTGCCTGCAGCTACCCTGCATTTAACAGCTCAAAACAACTCATTAGCTTGTTTGCTTTCTGCCATGTGAGCAATCTGGCCTGAGCGTGGACAGAAAGCCCAGAAAATGGTGATGGGAGCAGGAAACGATGCTGCTGTTTGAAAGCCACGGGTTTCAAGGCCAGATTGCAGCCATCTGCTCTGCCCTGCTCTGCTCCATCCCCTCTGCAGGCCTGAGCATCCAGCTCCTGATCCTGAGAGCTCTGTGATGATTCCTGAGGGCCAGCAGTGCTTTCTGCTCTCTTCTTGCTGCCTTCAGTGTCTCTGAAGGAGGCCAGGTGCACACCAGCTTCGTTTCCTTGTGGAAAAGCTGGGATGGAGCTGTGCTGGGTGTGTGGATCCTCTTGTTCCTCTTTCACCCATGCCAGCCCTGCTCCTCCCACCTTGGTATCTGCATTGCTGCTGGCCAGCCTCTTCTACTGGATAAGGGGGTGTTTTTTTGTATTTTAATTGTTTTTTTACCCCAACTGCCTCATCAATGCTCCTGGCCAGAGCTGCCCATTAGCCAGTCTGTTGTCACTGTGGGCAAGCCTGTTCTCTGAGGGGTGCACATGCTCATGCCAACTTTCTGGAACTTTCTGCTCCTCAGCACCACTCAGGAGGTCATAGAATCACGGACTGGGTGGGGTGGGAAGGGATCTGAAAGTTCCAGCTCCTTTCTATGGAGAGCTTCCAGCAGACCCGGTTGCTTCAAACCCCTGTCCAGCCTGCTCTTGAAGAGGTCAATATTTCTTAAAACAGCAGCAATCCTCCTGGATGCAGAATTGTCCAGCTGAGACCCTGCACACACACAACACTTCTGGTTCTCAGAACTACAGAGAAATCCAATTAATCCCTGTATTTACAACATGCAGGTAAAATTCCTGCCTCTCATTACGGGCACAGCAGAACAAACACTTCCCAGTCACAGCCAGCCTGGGATCTAGGGAACCAGGCTCTGTGGCCACCATGGGGCCCCACACAGGTCAGGAGATGTGGCTGTGAACCCCAGTCCTCTGCTCTGCCGTGCCCTGGCACCCTCCTCTGCCCTTCCTCACTCTCACCCCACCTCTCACCACTCCCCTGCCTCCTCACAGCAGCTCCAGAGCCGTCGTGGGTCTTTTCTGGATGATGTACGTGATCTGTTCTTTACTGCTGCTGGTTTTGGCAGCTTGTTTCGTTATTCTAACTGCCTTTGATGAGCAATTTCTGTCAGGAACTCCTCCTTCCCCTACACATACACACACTCAGACACTTAACTTTAATCCCTGACCTCCCATTCCTGCCTTCATTACTGCTGTGAATTGTTTCTTGGCCTCGGTCCATTCCTTCTCCTTTTGGTTCCTCTACAGCTCAGCTGGTTTTATTGACTCCATCATTTTCCAGCCCAGTCTCTTTCACTGAAGGTCACTGAGGGCAAATTCTGGCAGATTCGGCCACAATGGAGTCCCCAGCCCTCCACCAGACACCTCAGCACTGCCCTGAGCACATTTTTCTGCATTTTTTCATGATATCCTCCAGGTGTGGTACCACACCTGCCTGTGGACCCCAAATTCAGACACCCACTCCTCCCAGCATCCTCACTCCAGGTATCCTTTTTCCAGGGGTCTTTGGCAAGATATAAAGAACAGTCCTACTCATGCCTTTTTCAGACCCTTACCCAAGATGAATTCTGTAGGCAGAAAGCTGAGTACTGGCCTTTTAAAGTTCTCAGGACCAAAGATTTCCTAAGCCAGGAAATCTGTTTTCTGTGGCTGCATTACTGAAACTTTAAGTATTTTCAGAGTAAGCTTGAATATTAACATAACCAGCAAATTATGAGTATTTGCATTTGTCAAGGTGTTAAACAATCTGAATCTTAAGCTTTCCAGGCTAAACATGAATTTGCTTGGCAGTGTGTGGTATTCAATATTTTTACTGTAACAGCTAAAGCACAGAATTTAAAGTTCTTGTGCTGCTCAGGAGTATGGGGAGGCGTTTTGTGTGTCTGACAGTAGAGTATCTTCATTGTGTCCTGCAAGCTCTAAATATCATACATTTGCATTGCTCCATGGGGTTTTCAGTGAGGTTTGGTGGAGAAAAAGGGGAAAGGCCCCAAAAAAGCCATTATTATCACCATAATGTCCCCTCTGCTCTGTCACTGTGTGTGGATAGAGCCACAGTTGGCCTGTCATTTCTTTATAGTGCAGGTAACAAAAAATTTGCAAATTCCCATAAGAAGCTGTTTGGAGAATGAGAAGTTCCTTTAACACAAGGAACTGTGTTATTCTGATGGTGAAAAACAAATGCACCTGTAATAAGAAGGGATCTGTCCCATGAGAACCAGTAAAGAAAATATGTAAACAATCCAAGAATAGATAGATTTGATGGACAAGTAAAATACCTTTTACTAACCAACAGGGTAATTAACAAGAAAGCTGTTAAACAGTTTTACAAACCTCGAGGTTTGTAAAAACTGTATAAAAGACAGCATGCAGCAGTAATAAAGTGCCTTCTGAACTTTTATGGTATCACTCTTGGTGTCGTGACCATCCCAACAACAACTGTGAATTCTTCTGCCTTGCAGGGGGTGTGGAGAGGGGCCCCTGCCCCAGCAAAGTGTCTGGAAGGGGTTTGGCCACCTCCCACCTCCCCTCTCCCCACCTGGCCAGGAGCAATCTCCTACCCAGGTCCATGTCAGCAGCTTTGGGCCGGTGGGAGCAGGGCACGTTCTTGAAGATGGCATCCAGGATCTTCTCCTTGACCTGCGTGATGGTGTCGCAGTTGAGGATCTTCACGGGGATCTCGGGGCTGTTCACGTTGTCGGGGTTCACACAGCTCAGCACCTGAGAGAGAGGGGCACCGTGGTGTTACAGGACACGCAATGAACGCACGCAGCAGTCAGGTCAGGAAAGGAAGAAGGAAGTTTATTTGTTACTTCAGTTTATATAGATTTTGGACAATGACCAGGGATTGGAGGATGAAGGTTGCCACCTCTCCAACCACACTGGTCAAACTAGAAGTCCATCAAGTTTCTC
>VZUI01028393.1:0-55700 GCA_013401135.1 Cettia cetti
TAAGGGAGGTGAGGGAGGAGACAGCTGACAGCGGCCCGCCCGAAACTTTCCCCGCCGGTAAAATGGCGCCGCGATGGGATAAACTTTGGGGGGCGGGAAGGGGGGCGTTTGTAGCGGCGGAGCGCGGGGGGTGGTGGTGGGTCACATCACCCGCACCCCCGGGGGGATCGTCTCTCCTGGATCGCAGCCCGTTGGGATCTTCCAGGGATCTCCCGCCGCGGGGATCCGCCCAGCCCCGCCCCGGGGCGATCGGCTGGGATCCGCTCGCAGCGGGATCCGCTCGCAGCGGGATCGACTCGGTGCTGGATCACGTGGGATCTCCCTGGAGTGGGATCCACTTGGTGCCGGAGCTCAGGCAGTGGGTGCCGGTGTCTGGGGTTGGCCTGGCAGGCGCGAGCGTGCTCCCGGCTCTGGGATACCCGCTGGATCCCGGGTGATCGCTCAGAGCGGGATAAGCTTGGGATGTGGATTCATGAAGTGTGGATCTATACCGGGGTGTGGGATGTGGGTGCTGCCACCTTAGATCTGCGTGGGGTGTCCGGTCGTCTCCTGGCTCTGTGGAGATCCCTGCTGATGCTCTGCCAGTGGGTGATGGTGCTGGCAGCAGCATCACAGGGAGATCTGGAGAGTGCTGAGGAACTCCGGGCTGGATCCCACTGCGACCTGGTGGGATCCACATGGGATTTACCCAGGGGGACCCACGGAGTGGCTGGCAGGGTCCCACCACAGCCCTGCCTGGAGGTGCTGATCCAGCTCCCCAACCCCACCTCCCAATCCCGCCGTGGGGTCAAGGGGATCCCCATGGGAATTCACTGCTCGGGGATCCCTGCTGCCCGCTGCCGTCTCTCCCGCAGGCTCCGCTGGGATCCGAGGGCTGGCTGGGGGAGCCGCCGTCGCGCCAGGACCCGGCCAGCCAGGAGGCCATGCTGCGGGTGCTGGACGCGGGGCTGGAGCGGTGCCTGGCGCTGCACTCGGCCGTGCAGTGCATCCCCGTGCCCCGGCACAGGTAGGGACACCGGCAGGGCCACCACCCTCCCACCGGCACCGGCCTGGCTGCAGGAGCCAGGATTTTTTCTGCAGGAGGACTTTGGCCGCTGTCGGCCACGCCGGGATCCCTGGCAGTGAGCGGCTGTCCCGCTGTGGCAGCTCTGGGGACTCCCAGCTGGGAGCATCACCAGGTTATCCGTTGGAAAATGCTTTTGGGTGCTCTTGACCACTTGCTTTTTTTATATCTAAATTTTTTATAGTTTTTTTCCACCTCAAGGAACTCTTTGGCCTTAGGCAAGCCATGCCTGCATCCCTGGGCAGGATGCAGGTGCCAGCACCCTCCAGCACAGTGCTGCCCACGGGCAGGGAAAGCTGCCCCTGGCATGGCACGGGCAGTGGCATTTTGGCAGCCTGCCTGCACCTCTGCCTGTGGCATGGCCAGGGGAATTCCAGCCAGCTGCTGGGATGATCCCTGGAGGGATCAGCAGCATCTCTGGGTGGTGCAAGGTGTGGGACACCTGTGGGTGCCTTTCCACCTGGTGATGCCGCCAGCGTGGTGGGGCCACTGAGACCTTGTGCCACCCCTGTACCCCCACACAAACCACCCTGGCGTGGGTGCAGGCCACCGTGGGTGGGAAGCCCTGTCACCTCAGTGGGGGGAGGGAAAGTGGTAGAGGGTCCCAGAGGGCCCATCCATCCTGACACAGCCCCCTCTGCTCTCGCTGGCAGGAAGCTCTCGGGCAAAGCAGGCATTGATGAGGTGATGGCAGCAGCGGTGCTCACCAGCCTCTCTGCCAGCCCGCTGGTGCTGGGGCACCCACCGGCCACTCATGCCCCAGGTAAGAGCATGTCCCTGTTCCCCCCATCCCTGGATGTGTATCCCACGGCAGGACCTGATCTTCCTCTTCCTCCTCCTCACCAGAGCCCGGCAGCGAGATCTGGAAGGAGGCTCCTGCCATGTCCTCCAGCTGCAGCAGCAGCAGCAACACCAGCGGGGACTGGAGCTGGGACCCTTCCAGTGACCGATCCACCCCCTCCACCCCCTCACCCCCCCTCTCCAGCCACGTCCCCAGCACCTTCCTGCCTGGCCCACTGCCGGATGAGGGCCCTGATGAGCCCGATGGCACCCACTTCATCTTTGGAGAGCCCACCCCAAGGAAGAGGAAGGTGGGATGAAGCTGGGAATGATGGTGGGGGTGAAGTTGGGTTTTGGGAATAGTAAGGATGGGGATGAAGAGGAGTATGAGGTTAAAGATGGGGATGACAATTGGGATGAGTTTGGATATGTGAATGAGTTTGGGAATGGGGATAGTGAGGGATGGAGATGAGGATGACATTTGGAGTGGGAATGAAGAGGATGAAGTTGGAGATAGGGATGACAGTTGAGATGAGTTTGGGGGTGTAGGTGGTGATGGGGGTAAGGTTGGGGATGACAGTGAGGATGATATTTGGGCTGGGATAACTGTGGGGCTGGAGATGAGGCTGGGGATGAAGATGAGGATGGGGATGGACCTGCCAGCCTGACACTTTTCTCCTGCAGAACTCCACCAAGTTGATGTTCAAGTGCTTATGGAAGAGCTGTGGCAAAGTCCTCAGCAGCTCCTCAGGGATGCAGAAGCACATCCGAACCATGCACCTAGGGTAAGCACATGGGGTACCCCTGGACACCCCCAGACCCCCTGGCACCCCTTGCAGGGTCCTGCCTGCCAGGGCAGAGTGTCCCAGCCAGACTCTGCTCTCCCTGCAGCCGGAAAGCCGACCTGGAGCAGAGCGATGGCGAGGAGGATTTCTACTACACGGAGCTGGACGTGGACATGGACGCGCTGACTGACGGGCTCTCCAGCCTCACTCCCGTCTCTCCCACCTCCTCCGTGCCTCCCGCCTTTCCCGGCCCCGAGGCTCCTCCAGCAGCCCTGCCCATCCTCGACCTGGCCCTGGCCTCCCCCTGCAGCCCCCCGGCCCCTCCCGGCCGCTGCCACGTCCACACTGACCACGCGTACCAGGTGAGGGGCACGGGGATGGAGGGGGTCAGGGGTGGAGCGGGACAGGGATGGAGTGGGACAGGGATGGAGCAGGGACAGGGATGGAGCGGGGACAGGGATAGAGGGGGACAGGGAGGTATAGAGGGGGGACAGGGATGGAGCAGAGACAGGGATTGAAGGGGACAGGGATGGAAGGGGACAGGGATGGAGGGGGACAGGGATAGAGGGAGACAGGGATGGAGGTGGGGACAGGGATGGAGGTGAGGCTGCTGCATTGCCTCATCACCTTGTCTGATGAGGGTTGTGTCCTCTCTCTCCAGGGCTGCCGGACCCCCCCACGGCCACCGGTGTCCCCCACTGTCCCTACCCCGCCACCACCCAAGCCACCGGCTGTGCCCAGGTGAGCCATTGCTGTCGTGCCCCACCCTGTCCCCTCTCACCCGCCTGTGTCCCCCCGTTGTGACTGGTCCCCTGTGCCCACAGGCGGCCGCGGGGGGAGGCCAAGAAGTGCCGCAAGGTGTACGGCATGGAGCACCGGGAGATGTGGTGCACGGCGTGCCGCTGGAAGAAGGCCTGCCAGCGCTTCCTCGACTGACGGAGCCCCGCCGCTCCCTCCTTCTTGCACATTTTGCACTCGAGGTGCCTTCGCGCCCCCCCGGCCGCCCCCCCCGGACTCAGGGAACGGCCCCCCGAAAGCTTTATGCACACACACGGCCCCCCCGCCACGGAGCTTGTCCCCCCTGCCTTTTTTTCCCCTTTGAAAATAAGCTAAATCCAAGAATCCAAGCCCGCTCCTTTGCCGGTGGGGGCTGGCAGGGGGTGCCTGGCTGCTCCCGGCCCCCTCCCCACTCCGGTTTGGGGACCCCCACATGGCTCAAGTGAGCTGTGCCCCCGGCGGGGGCTCAGAAAAGGGGGTGTCCGTTCCTGCCCCCCACCTGCTCCCGGGGGGCAGCCCCAGTGCCCAGGGCAGAGGTGGGCGCCTGCCCCCCCCTCACCTCCCCCAGGGGGGGTTTTACTCTTTGTAATGTCATTTCTCTCTCTCGTTTTGGGGTGCCCCCACCGGGGCGATGCCCCGGGAAGTGCCTGCAGGAATGCGCCCATTTGCACTAAGCCAAACTGCACAAAGAGGGGTCTTTTTGTTTTCCTTTACTTTTATTGGTTTTTTTCCTTCGTGTGGTTTTTATTTTTTAAATAAAATATATGAAAACTCGTATTTTTTACCTATTCCCTCCCACAGCACGAGAGCACATGGGCTGTGGCAGCGGGGTGCCTCCAGCCCTGGGCAGTTTTCAAGGGGTTTAATTCACTTTAAACCCCCTCTATACCCCCCAAAAAACACGTTTTTCCCCTCAAAACCCTTTCTCTCTGGTCCTGTCATTCTCCAGCACAGGCAGCAGCTCGGGTTTGGCCAGGCCGTGCCACCCCGCTCCTCTCCCCATGCAGGGAGGGGACAGGGAGGGGTGGTGGCCCTGCCACCCTCCTGCCCTGTGGGAAGGTTCCCTTTGCATCAGGGACCCCCCATTGCAGGGTCCCCCCTTGCAGGGGGTCGGACACTGCTTTGGCCCCATGGGTCAGGCTGGTGCTGTGCCCCCACTTGTTCCCTCCGGGGATGTGATGTATCAGATCCAAAAGAAAAAGAAATAAATGTTTAGATTTTTTTTTTTTAATGATTCCTGTTCTTTAGTTACTGTTGAGACAGGCAGGGTTGGCACCCTGGGCCCCTTGGCACCCCCAGATCAACAGATGTCACCCCCTTCCTGCATCTCATATCCCCCAAGGATGGCAACACCCTCTGTCCTCTTACTTTAATGTCAGGTAATGCCCAAAAAATAAGGAAATTTCCACCTACAGACAGTAGGGAGGGAGGGATTGAGCCACAGATGCCTGTTTGGAATGGGGAAGGGGGAGGGAGCAGCACCCCCAGCCTGGATCCCCTGCTGGTCCCCATGTTATCCCATCCTTCCACACAGGGTAAGGAGGAAAATAATAATAATTAAGTATTTTAAAAAAAGAAAAATCAGACAAAATTGTAGCAGCAATTTCCCAATTTATTGAAACTGATTGATTTTTGCAGGTATGTCTAAGCTAAATCCCATCACAAAGGTTCTATCCGAGGGGCAGCCCCCGGCAGGCGAGGAACTGGGCAGCAACTAGAAAATAAAATCAGATTTATCTGAACTACATTGACAGAAAATCAGTACAACACAGCATGTTCTCCCACTGACTTCTGGTTACGAAATTTCCTCAACCTCCCCAAAATATTAAACACATCTTCAATACAAACACAGGTTTATAATAATTAATATAAAGTCAGTATAATATAGAATATTCCCAGCAAAAAAAAAAAAAAATCAACAATCTTCAAACACCATCCTTTTTGTGTTTGTTCAGCTTTATTTTTGTAGACAGGTTTAAAGCACGTTGAAAAATAAATATATATGAAAGCATACACACAGCACTCTGACTAGGGGGACTAAAAAAAAAAGGTTGAAATTCAAAACACGACTCTGGATCTACAAAATCAAAGGAACCATTAATTATGGCTTTCGTAGGAGTCGCACGTGTCACAGAATGAGTGAAAATTAGATTATCTTTCAGAATATTGCAAAAAATTCCAGTTTTTGCATTGTTTTCATGGAGTTTCTTTCCTCAAGGGTGATGTGCAAAAGGGGGGTTTTGAGGGGAGGATGCTCAGGGACAATCCCAAAATGCAGCCCCCCACCCCAAAGCCACAGCTTTGCTTCAGGGAAGTGGAGTGTTTAAAGGCAGGAGTGGGGAGAGGAAACAAAAGGGGAAGTAACGCTGGAGTGAGTTTCCTTCCGGACAAAAATTACTCATTTTGTTCAAAAAACTGATTTTTGATTAAAGAAAAAAAAAAAAAAAAAAAAAAAAGGGACAAGGATAATCACTAATCACTTTGCAAACCTTCACTGGAGAAGTCCCCCCTGCCTCCCCACAAAGCCGCTCTGCAGCTGTGAGGCTTTGAGGTGACCTTATAAACCACAGAACTGAGGAATTCATGATTTCAAGAATATTTTTGGAAAACCCAAATCAACACAAGGGCCTTGTTTATCTCCATCCTTTAAGATGTTCTCCAAGTCCATGGATCCCTGGGATGTTTTCCAGAGGGCATAGACAGGACGATGACCTCTGCCCCAGTCCGCTCTCTACTCCTGGCACTCAGATTTAAAATAAAAAATGAGGGTAATCAAGGAATTCAAGGAGGAACATTTACATGTACAAATTCTACATGTAACTCTTTAAAAAAATGAGTTTTGCAAGTTCTCAAGACAGAGCATATCCATGTTTTACCTCTAAGGGAGTTATTGTTTTGGAACTAAGTCTGTATATATATACACACACATATATATATATTTAGAAAAAATTAAAAAAAGGGAACCTCAGTGAAGTATACAAAGCCCTGAAGGGAAATACAAAGATGAGATGCAGAACAGGCAGAATTAGTGGGGTTTTGCTTAAATCTCCAAGAGCAGAAGTTTGCATAGGCAGTATACCCGAGAGACCCCGGAGAGAAGCTGGAGGGATGCAATCACCTGGAGTGACTGATGAAGTTTATAAAGTTTCAGCATAAAAAACACGCCCAAATCCTATTTCTTCAAACCCAAGTTGGAGCATGGAAGGTGAATCCCTGCATTTCCAGCTCTGTACACCTCCATCAGAACAAAGCACTTCAGTAGACATCAGGTGTTAGAAGGGTTTTATTTGGTACATGGTGTGTGTTAGTGGGACAGAAGCATGTGCGAGGTTATGACATGGGAAAAGTTAGTTTTTAGGTGGATTTTCCATTTTTCTCTTCCTTTTTTTTTTTTTTCTTTATTTTTTGCATCCTCAGTTCAAAGAGCCTCAAAGTGACACGATTTGGAAACACTCCTGAGGGCTACCTGGCTCTCTGCCCACTTTTAATAAAAAAAAGGAAAGAACAAAATAATTCCAAAGGAATTGTGAAGAAAGCTCAGCACTCTTATTCTGCTGACAAAATTGAGTTACCCAAGGGCAGGGAGGAAGAGGAGGGCTCGGCCCACATCTGCTCCTCCTCAGAAGGTGGATGCACACACCAGCATCAGAGGGGATGGGCCATCGGAATGTGACACGAACCCAGGGGTGTGAACTGTTTGGGCTTTTAAATTCTCTTTAAAATAGATTTTTACATATAAAAAGCAAAGTTAAAGATAAATCTTTCAGTACTGTATGTATTTGTCTACATGCAACAGGTGAGGCTGCACATTAAGGACTTCAGGCACCCCCTAATCCCTCCTTATTTACAGGGTAAATGACAATAAATACAGAGCCCACACTTTGGGGGGCCAAAATTAGGATAAGGGAACAGCCTCCTCGCTCTGGGACCCCCAAAACCACTGGTAAAAAGTATATAAAAGTCCAATTGTAACATACTAGGTGGGTTTTTACAGCTTTTTAAATAAGGGAGGAGAAGGAAAAGAAGCTGAAACGCAAAATGAGCTTTTTACAAGGTAAGAAAAATGTTTCTGCATGACCCGCTCTGCTCTCCCCATATTTAAGAGGGTTTTCCATGCTCACTGCCTAAAGCAACAAGTGCCACTAACTCCTCCGGTCCAAGGGGTGGCAGCAGCAGCAGCGCTGGTGTGGCCCCACTGAGCCACACACAGGATTTTAGGAAAGAGCCGCGTTCCCACATCGCTGAGCACCCCCAGATGAACGGGGCAGGAGCCTGGAGGCTCAACGGTGAACAGGGGTGATGGAGGCAGAGAGAAGGTGGAGAATGTCTGCAGGGAACTGAGGAGCATTTAAAGGCAGTGAAGGCCATAAGCCCA
Source organism: Cettia cetti (assembly GCA_013401135.1). Taxonomy (NCBI): domain Eukaryota; kingdom Metazoa; phylum Chordata; class Aves; order Passeriformes; family Sylviidae; genus Cettia; species Cettia cetti. The sequence goes on from VZUI01028393.1 coordinate 7,781, forward strand.
GGATGCAGCTGGAGGGAAGGAGGGAATGGAGAGAGGACCCAGCTCCTGCAGGTGCAGGACTGAGGCTCCCACCACGCTCCAGGAAATCCTGGCACCGAGTGGCTTAAATCCTTTCAGATTACTTGGGGATTTATTGTACAATATACTTTTAATTCCTTTGCTGGGTGGAACCACACTTTTCCTCATGGACCACCAGGCCTGCAGGAAGGAAAATAGCACCTTGAGTCATTTGGCTTCTGGCAATGGGTTGTCTTTCGTGGCAGGTTTCAAGGTACCACAGTCACAGACATTGTAGAAAATTGCTCGATGGCAAGGATGCAGTGAGGTTTTCAGCTTTTCTTTTTTATTTAAAAAAGCACCAGAAGCAAAGAGGTGAAGGTAGAACAAGCTGTTTTTCAAGAATAAAACAATTCCAACACATGCAGTTGCTGTGGTTATTTAGGTGTAGCTGGAAGAAGGCAACAGTGGCCAATATGAACAGGAACAATCCAACTATCTGGAAAAGCCCCACAGAGTCTGAGGAGATGCTGGGAGAGAAACGTGGTTCTTATTTAAATTAAAAAATGGTTTATTGGAAAGTTTACATGGAACCAATGCAACTAAAGCTAAAGGTTTTTGTCATGAATTAAGTAGGTGTTAGACCTACTCATGGTGAACGAGAATGTTGAGATTGGCAAGGAAGAACAAGGTACCCAGATGAAATCTTTGTCCCACAAAAATCCATGGGATGGGAGCAGCAAGATTCCACCCTGCTGGGATCCCCTCACCTCAGCTTCTCACCTTTCCCAGCTCATCCTGCACTTGGCCAAGTGCCTCAGTTTTGCTACAGTTTGCATATATTTGTGAAAAAGGCAGCTGAGCAAAGGGAGAAAAGTGAAGATATTTGTGGAGAAGAATGACAGGTACAGAACTGTGTCCTCTAGAGCAAAAGGTGCTTCCAGAAGCACAAATACATTTCAGTGCCTGTGGATGACCAAGGCTGGAAGACAGGACATGGGTAAGATGCCAATAGGTCCAAGAAAAGTCACAATCTGTCTTTGATGGCGATTCTTTTGGAAGCTAAGAATCCAAGAGAAGTATTTGTAAGGCTGTAATCTGACTTGCCTTTTGATCTATTTGGCTCCTTAAAGAACTTTGCAAAAGGCCTGTACCATCAGGGGAAGTCCTCCAACACATCCATCCATCCGCTTTCACAACCTTAGCTTGAAATTCCACTGCTGCTGGGATTTTAGCACAGACAAGGCGTAAAAAAAACCCAACCAACCAATAAACCTGCTTTGGACACAAAGACCTCCCTGGTGCTCAGTTCAGAGTGGGCAGGGGAGGAGGATTCATGCTTCACCAGCCTCCTCACACCTGCAGAGCCTCCACCTCCCTCTTGGGCAGCCTGGCTGGCTTGGCCAAAGGGGTGGCCATGGGCAGGGTGTCACGGGGAAAAGGGAAAGGGAAAAGGGGGAAGGCAAAGTCAGTCGTGCCGCTGGAAGAGACCCTGCTAAGACAGTGTCTGAGTGGAACAGAGAAGGACTTGTTTAGAAAACACAAGAGTTATTTTGCACACATGGACGACAACAAGGCTACTTAGTTTTTCCAACATACTCCTTCCTCCCCACCCTCCCTCCCCCTACAAACAACAGAGCGAAACAAAAAAAACCCAAAAAATAATCCCTAAGAAATCCAGGTAAAATCCTTGTCGTTCTCCCCAGAGTTGTCCTGCTCCTGCGGGGAGTCGACATCTTTGTCATCATCTAAAATCACATCATCCTGTGACATCCCCACGTCATCCTTCCACTTAATGTCATCGTCGTCGCCCATCTCCTCGTCTCCTTCCACTTTGATGTCATCTGGGTCTTCCATGTACTGCCCTTCCCCAGGGTAGCACTCGTCGGGGGACCCCTCTCCCCCGTTGTGGTCCAGGTGCCCGGCCATGCCGCGGCCGGAGCAGTCGGCGCAGACGCCGTGCCGGCGGGAGCCGTGCTTGATCCCCACGCTGGCCGCCGACATGAACACCCGGTTGCAAACCTTGCAGACGTATTTTTTATCTTTGCTGTGGACCTGGAGAAGAAGGAAGACCACAGAGGTGAATGCCAGTGGAGGTGGAATGAGAGCTGCTCCCGTGTCCTTGCAAAGGCAAATCCACAGTCGCTACCTGAGATCACACCTGGCTTCCACCATGAACTCAAACCCACCATGATTAATTCAACCCTGCAATGATGACACACAATGGAAAATCCTTTGGGGCTGCCTGTTCATCACCACACTCATAAGTTTGAGACAAACTTTTATCATAATTTTTTTTCTTCCTTTTTCCTTCTGTTTTTCTGGAGTGCGATAGTTGTATCACACCCACCACCAAGAGGAAAATGTTAAAAAGAAATTAAAAAACAGTCCTCAAGCAACGGTTCTGTGAAGACCAGAGAAAAACAACCCCGATAAAACCAGTGTTAATGCCATGGTGATTTCATAGTCTCCCTCTTGCTCCCACTGCTGTCCAGAACCAAAGAATAAGAGCACTCAGAATATCTCCTGTATCTCCCAAAAAAATGCATCAGAAAGCACTTCTCACCTTATTTCTGACTACTTTAGTTTGACAAAAATGTTTCTCTTCCATAACTCATGCTGCAAGAATCCTGGGCATATGAAGCTATCACAGAACACATGGCCACTAAAGGAGGCAAGAAAATGCTCTGCAGGACAAAAGAATTCACTTCCAAAGTGAAACTGCACTATTCAATGAGCAGAATTACATAGTTTGAGAAGCACAAAACACCAGATAAAAGGTGAAATCTGTCCCTGGCCACTTTTGCCCTGCATGGAAGGCAAGGAGCTTGTCAAACCACCTACCTGCTCCTCTGCCAAAGGAAAGCAGAGCAGTGAGAGCTCCCCAACTCCACCACAAGGAGCCTCATCAGGTACTTTCACTTATACATATATATCTACATGTAAAATACATATTGATTTTATATATATATATATATATATATATATAAAAGTTTAGTTTGAAGGGACCCTTGACAATCTTTTAGTCCAACTGCCTGACTGCTTCAGGGCTGCCCAGTATGTATTATAAATATGTATTTTTCTTTTATTTTTTTTTCTTTATTCTTTTATATATTAGCACCACATGGGGACAGCACAGGCACTTGGTGCCCTGTGTCTGGCACTGATCCTCAGGAGACACTTCAGGAAGTGGTGTAGAAGCACACAAGGATCCAGTGCCAGTGGTTTGGGGCTGTTCTAAGCAGCTCAGCAGCCACTAGAGCCTCGGGTACATATCACCAGTCCCTAATCCTTTTTAACTCGTTTCTTCTTTTCATGCTCACAACAGCCTGTGGGAAAGCTTTTGCTGATTAAACTCCTTCCTTTTATTTTAAATCAGCTGCCTGGATGCCTGCTCCCTGCTCCTGCCTCAGCATGGGATCACCAGCTCTCACCACCTGACTCTCCACAACCCTGCGCTCCGGAATACTCAGCTGAGCTAGAGCTCTTTGGGAAGAGGACAAATTGACCCGTTGTAGCCCCTCAGCCCTCACTACTGCAGGACACTGGCTCAGGCTCTGTGTTGCACCAGTCCCAGCCGTGTTCAAAGCCTGTGAGTGCCTCTGATATGCTCTGGCTGCAGGTTCCCCTGCTCCGAGCCAGTCTCCACGACATTCTTCTACTGCATCAACAAAGGCATTAAATTTTATTACTTTTTTTTTAAAGCAGTTGGACAGGGCTGCTCAGAGTCATCCAGCAGGATCTATAGGTATCACTCACTTTCAGCTCATACAAGAATGATTTTCAGGCATCAAAAGCTGAATAGGAGAACAGAAGGTTGTCAGGGGTGCAGAATAAGGGCTAAAAGAGCCATATAAAAAGAAATCATAAAACAAACTTGTAATTATCACAGAACAGTTTGGGTTGGAAGGGACCTTAAAGCTGATCTGGTTCTGACCCTCTGCCATGGGCAGGAGCACCTTCCACTAGAGCAGGCTGCATTTCTACTAAAAAACTGATCACCTCTCTCCCTCTTTTCCAATGCTGACAGCTCAGTCAGCAGGTTCAAAGTGAGCCATATTCCTGGATGCAACTGAACAGAAATTAATCTTGTTCCCTTTGCAGCCAAATTAGTATTAAACCCAGAAACAGCATTTGCTCCTCAGTATTGGACAGGGCCATTAGAAAGATGATAGTCTAACTGATTAAAATCCATACTTCAAGGAAGAGAAGGGGAAATATGCTGACAACATCTTAAACTTATGAAAACACGATTTTAAAAAGGGAAAGATTTCAGAAATAAAATGCTGGAGCCAACCAGTTGGCACAACAAGGTGCTCCCTGCTGCAAAATCACTAACAGATCCCCAAACCCCTGTGCTTGCAGCAGAACTGAGCTCACACTGGGATCTCCCTCCTGAACTCCAGCACCCCAAGGAAAGAAGGAAGGGACATCTCAGGGAGCAGGCAGTGCCCAAGCAGATGGCTGGGAACTCATCCACGCAGACATGGGAGCAGTGAAGGAAGGGAAGGAGATGATGGGGATTTGGGCACTGTGGAAAAATGCCACACAGGGCTCCAGTATCCCAGTGAGGGAGCTGGGGCATTGTCGGTGGTGAGCCAGGCCTGCTGCTGGAGTTATTGCCTAGAAACTACATGCTTTGCCACATTACCATGTCTACACCAAGCTTTGAGAACCATTTTAGGATGGCAAATCATTTCTACCCTGAAAAGAAAAATAATCAAAGTTCGGCTTAAAATTTTATTTCTTCAGAAGCTGTGAAGAGTCAGACACCAGCACCAGCCTCGCAGTCAGAGCTGAGGAGCCTCTTTAATAAGGTATAACAGCATTTTTGATAATTAAGCATGGCCAGACTACAGTAGCTTTGCCTCAAGTTCTTGCTGAGCAATGTGTTTTCAAGCTTTCTGCACCAAGCCATAGAATTACAGAATTGTTAAGATTGGGAAAGGCCTCTAAGATCAAGTCCAATTGTTCCCCCAGCACTGCCAAGTCCATCACTAAATCATGTCCCCAAAAGCCACATTTACACATTTGTTAAACCCTTCCAGGGATGGTGACTCCACTATTGTCCTGGGCAGCCTGTGCCAGGGCTGAGCAACCCTTTCAGTGAAGAATTTTTTGCTAATATCCAACCAAAACCTTGGAAAGCCTCTAGCTTGGAGAGCAGGAGGAGGATGAACAGGCAGCCACGAGGCCTTGGAAAGGGAGGGCAAAAAGACACAGGAGAAGCCTTCAGATGAGCCCTGGGTGGCAAACAAAATCCAGACTTAAATGAAGCTCCTGTTCTCTTTACCCTGAACAAAAGGCCGATGCCCTCAGCAGTGCCCTTACCAAGGTGTGGCGCTTCATGTGCTCCCGGCGGGTGAACTTCTTCCCGCAGATCTCGCAGGGATAGGGCCTCTCTCCCGTGTGGGACCGCATGTGTCTCTTCAGGATGCACTGGTGCATGGCAGAAAAGCTGCAGTATGGGCACTTGAACTTCTTCCTGATCACTGTGAACTCGTTGACTGCAAGAGAGAAAGGAGAACACACAGATTAATCTCAGAGCGTCTCAAAACAGTCTTCTCGTTGACTGTTTCACTATTGAATTAGCTCACTGTGAAATCACATCCTTATCCCTTAGCCATCTACATATTTTTAATCCTTCTACTGTGCATGACCTGCACCCCCAGCACACTCCTCCCCAGCCACCTGCTTCCAACACATCCATGGATTTCCAACAGCCTATTCCTGACTCTGTCCAGTTCCAAGATCTTTCATGCCTGTATTCAGCTTAAATCACTCAAACCCAGTATTTTCAGCTTCTGTATTTAAAAATACTCACAGAACACTGTTTGCAGCTATAGCTTTATTGAAAACTATTATTGCACCAAATAGCCACATATTTAGTTCTGGTATCCACAAAAAGAAACACCTCAAAACCAGCAGCATGGTCAGAAAAATAAATGTATTGCAGCATTAACATTTTCACAGTCCTGTAAAATATACCCACCCACAGTACATCTATTTAATGCACAAATACCAGCTTTGGTATGAGCATCATCCTTTGTCTAAACGACAATATTTTATAGAGAAGCATTAAGTGTAGCAGCATTAAGGTCCTAAGAAATCACCTTTAACATGATCGTCAAGGTAATAAACAGCAGCACCATGGGTAAAGAGCTACTGGACACAGCACCAAGAAATGGAGAAAGAAATAGAAACAGTGACACAGTAAAAATCTGTGTACTTAATGCCACTAAAATATTTATGGAAATGTGTGTTTTTAAAACCAACACAATAACGCTTGGGAAAAAATCTTTGGTATTGTCATCTCAAGTAACTTATGAGGCTGTTAAAGGCTCCTACATCCCTGAGAATGAAGGAAAAGCACTAGTGATGCCTGATGGATCTGCTCTGGATTAACTTTGTAAACTGTTATCTAGTTAATAATCACAGAAATACTACATTCTTTAGGTTACTAGAAAGAATTCACAAACTTCAGGAGAATTCTTGTCCACTAAATCCTCTTTATATCTAAGGTTATAAATAGCAAGGTGCAATTTAACTGTCAGACTCACACCTCCCATCAGCTTCCTATGCCATTTCCTAACACTAAAATTCTGCTTCTAACACCTGTTCTACACAAACCAAATAAAGCTCTGCCCTGTTCTACCCCTGACTTCTAACAATTTAAAAAAACTAGTCCTGATCCTGAAGGGAAGCACTGGAAATTCCCAGTGCTGAAGTCAGAAAGCAACCTGATGCACAGACCAAGGAAAATACTACTAAAACCTCTATTAGAGACAGTGTTGACCTGACTACAGAAAAAGAATTCCACATTGAATTAAATTCTAAAATACAAGAAAAATGAGCAAACATGAAACCTCATTAACTATTATTATGTAATGAAGCCTTTTAAAGTTTGCTGAAATTGCTTTGCTGGTATCTTACTTTCCCAAGTCTGACAAATCCCTCCCTGCTGCCCTCAAATTTCCAGATAAGATTCACTGGGTTACAACTTTGTTTTCTGGCTCAGCTTTCTCCTTTCTCACTTGCTGATTATTTAAGAGCAAAAAAAATAATGAGGCAATTACTCTGACATCTGTCACAAGGGAAGCTGACACTAAAAGCTACACACATTCACAGACAGCCGAGATCTCCGATGCCAAATGAACCTCACTTTGCAAAAACCGTAACATTTAAACCCAAACGATTAGAGTGTACTACAGTGATTACATAGGAACCTATCCTTGATTCTGACTGCAGCCTGCTCAAATGAAGAGTAAGAACTAAGCCAAGCAAGGAAACTCCAGGTTCCCAGCCCTGGGGTGGCATGGAGCTGTCTCCCTGATGCTCCCACTCCCAACAGGAACAGGTGGAGCAGAGCTGCACCACAATATACCTGTTCCTTCTCCACAAGCCCAAGGGCAGCAGAACCTGATGGGCTCTCATAATCACCTTTCCATAGGAAAGGGCTGGGGAAGAAGCTCCTCAGTAAGTCCATTGTGCACAACTAAGTATTTCTGGTTTTTTGTTTCCCTGAGATGCAACAGTATCATGAGAAAGAACCTCCCTGAAGAACTGGAGAGAACATTTTTAGGAGTCTCCTCAGCTGTCTCTCACACTGAGGAAAGAAACCCCACATGCTGACAAGCTGTGCTGCACACAGAGCAGCTGGGAAGCACTGCTCTTAATTATGCTACTTTCATTTCACAGTTACCATAATCTGGTTCTGTATGTAAATATATAGCAAGAGACACAGAAATACATAATCTTTTAAAAAAATAAGTGACTTTCATAGAACGAAACAGGAATTACAGATTTCTACCCACCAGGAACAGCCATAACTGATTCTGTATGCACACCCCAAGCAACAATTAAATCTATGTAAAGCTTCCTTCCTCTGCTTCAACACCACCACACTCAGCCTGGTTAACTTAATTACAGTATATAAACCAAACAAGTCACAAAAATATACAGAATCCCTGAAAACCACAGCCATACTCCAGAATGTTTTTTTTTTTAAAAAGCCATGAAAGTACTGAAATATAGTTATCAGTAAAAGATGCAAGCCTTGCAACAACTTTCAAGCCCAAATAACATACCCTACTGGACATATGAACAAGCAGTATGTTTTTCTCCTTTGAAAGACATAGAAAACCACTTTACAGACAGCAGCCCAGTGCTTCCACAGCTCCTAAGTTCACAGTGAAAATCCCTGGAATGCCCAAATGGTCTAATGGACAGAGCACTAGAGCAGAACTCAGAATTGAATTCTATTATTAATTCTATTGCTAACACTTTCAGCAACCTGAGGAATGTTATTTTCCCACAGAGTTGGAGGAAAACATCACCATTTCTTTTATAAAGCACTTTGAGATCTACTGATAGAGCAGTTGAAGGTAGTGTCAGAACACAGAATGAGCACTCCAATAAAACAGCCAAAGTGCCTGTTTTATGGACCCAAAAAAGTGATCTTTGCACAAAAATTAGCCCCAAGGCTGCAGTGACACAGCATCTGGAACCAGCACAGCATCAACCGATCAGCTTTGGGGAGTTACTCTGTGAAATTACACTTGTGGAACGTTTATTTGCAGCACGAGAACCACAGCACAGTTTGCTTTTCCTAGTTCAAGGAAGTGTCTCAGATACAACAACAGCAGCTATGCATCCTCAGGATCCTCGCTCGGTCCTAGACTGTCCAAAAGCTCCAGCCCAGCCAGGTGGGCAGAGCCCAGGTAACACATTTTCAGGTGGCTACTGAGGTTCTTCTGGGTGCCGAAGCCCTTCCCACAGCAGAGACAGACAAAGGCGCGCCCGCTCGAGTGCACGGACAGAAGGTGCCGGTTTAAGTCTGTCTTGTCACGGAACAGCTTGGCACAGTTAGGACACTGCATCTTCTTACAGTGGGAGTGGATGGTCTTCTCGTGCCGATCCATGTTGGATTTCAGAGTGAAGCTGGCGGGGCATTTGGAGCACTGGAAGCGGCCGAGCCGGCCGGCTGCAGCGCCGTCGGCAAGGCCGGACCGGGAGCAGTCGAGCACGTCCAGTGGAAGGAGCATGGAGAAGGCGTGCTCGTGGATGTGCTCCTTCAGCTCCTCAGCACGCTGGAACACCCTCCTGCAGAAGCCACAGGTCAGCCTCTTGGCCAGGGCCGAATCCAGGTCCTTCCAATCCAGGAAGGTCCCATCGGCGGCGATGTCCGCGTCGTCAGATCTTGGGAAACTCGAATCTGAAAAGAACCACAGGTACACACGCATGGATCAGCCTCTTCTGGTATAAAATAATGACAGTTTAAAGATGTATTTTTCTCTCTGCTTACCTGAGTCAGAGTTATCAAACTGCCAAAGTGCCAGCAATCCATCATAGGCGGCCTGCAAAGGAAAAGCACAGGGAAGTTAAGGCAGTAATTTACAAAAACCTGTCCTGCAGGCAGAGCTCTGAGTCCCATTGCTGTCACTGCCTTCATCCCTTCTCTGAGGGAGGCTCAGCCGCTTGACCTGGCATCTCAAGTGCCTTTACAAAGCTTTCACTACCAGAGCAGTGAACTGGGCCTTTATCTTTCTCCAAAACACCTTATCATTTGGTGTTTTGAAGACAGTAATCAACATCTCTGTTTAAGACTTGGGTAACTACTTAGTTTCCACTAGGCATCTGTAGCTCCCACTCAGGCCAGTGGGAAATGCTGGACTGAATATTTTTAGTTGATACAACAGACCTGGAAAATTCTCCCTTAGCCCTCCACAGGTACTTTTCCTTTCCACACAGAAGAGCCTGTAGAACACAAACACCTTCTGCATAGCTCCCTTTCTGCAATGCCCTCTGGCACTGCTGATCCAAATTCTAAATAAAAGCTGATTTTATCTTTTTTTTTTTTTTAATAAATCCTTTGCGATATGCCAGCATGTGGCAGATGGCAGCCCTGTATGAGGCAGAGGCATGCTGCAGCCTCGGCAGGTCTGTGCAGACCAGCTCACTTTGCTCTACAGGGACTGCAAAGCAAAATCTGTGTTTTCCACCCATTAATAGAGTATCATTCAAAAATATTAAGAATAGGAAATGCTGTAGAAAGCTATGGATTTTATGTCAAACTTCTGACTTCTGTAACAGAGAGAGCCAGCCCACTTCTGTCTGAGTTTTGAGTGGTTACAAGAAACCCAAACGCCCAACACCAGAAGTGAGCAAGTGGTAGCTGAGGCCTCATGCCATTATTATATGCTAGTGTGCAATGTTCTGCTAATGAAGGAATTTACAATAAAAAGGGCATTTATATTTTAAAAACCCCAGAGGTTTTTGAACAGAAGTTCTGTTGAGGTAAGACAGAAAGACTAAAATTGGGACACCACCAGTCCTGACCCTCAACAGTTTTAAAATAACCTGTATTTTTTTTTTTTTAATAAAAGCTCAAAGATTGAAGCATAAGGTACTAAGTCTTTCAAAATATTCCTAACTGGGGAGGATTTGATAAAACAGACACCTTTGCACTTCAAATTCTCTGTATTTCCCCCTCCCTCCCAATCTTACCTGGGTTGAGGAAGGCACCTCTCCTTTTATCCCCGTTTCTGGTGACATTTCACCAGAAGAGCAGATCCTGGGGGGGCTCTGAGTGGCAAGGTGTGCTGAAGGCAGCGGGGGAGATGGTGCTTCCACTTTGCCATCACTTTCACCCCTTGAACGATTCGAGTTGGTGCCAGGCCCTGGGGAACACAGGAAACGAATCTCACCCACGTGAACGAGCACCAGCTGGTGGCTTTAAAAACGGCCTGGCAAAGGCAGCGCCCCAGCACTCGCAGCTCATCTTCTGTCAGTGGGAGGGAATGCAGCAGGACAGGGATGCCAGGCTTTTGGTCTTTCTGGTTGATGGGTTGTTTGGTTTTTTTTTTTTTTTAAACCAGCCTCCCCACCCAAATGTCTGTGTGTACTGGAGTGACATCGCAGGGCTCGGTCACTACAAAGTCCGTCGGGAGAAAGAAGCACAGTGCAGCACAAATATCCACGTTTCTCTTGGAGAAGCACCATTCTGAACACATACACTTCCACCTTTAAGGAATGTGCATGCAAAATTCATTGCACTAACTTTCTTCAAAGTTTATGTCACAGGTTTAGCTCTCAAGATCTGTCCGTGGTGGTTTATTTAATATCAACTGTGAGTACTTGATCTCAAAGTGCTTTACAAAAGATGGAAAAAAGGATTCCTGTCACTCTATATTTAGCAAGGATGGAGGTTCAAATATTTGTACAAAACTGTTCAATTATACCTGACAGTCATTACAGTCTAAAAATCTCCCATAATTCAAAGGAAAACATGCTGTGTCCAGGCCTTGCCTACACAGTACCAACAGCCAAATGGAAAACAATATTCCAGAAACTGCCCTGAGGATTAATGACAAAGCTAAATACAAATAAAGACTGTGTCATCAACATCACTGTACATTATAAATTATTATACAAACTTTAGCACATGCCTTGACTGAATATTGGAATGACATACTGAGCAGGTTGCTCTTTTTGAAATGCAAGGCGGCAAAAGCAGAAGGAAATATGGCATAAAATAAATTCATATTTAAAGCACTCTATGCCCTAAAGGCTTTTTCATTTCCAGCCAAAAAGAGTCTGATGGAAACCTTTAGGGCTATAAAAACCCCACTCTTTAATGCAGCCACAAATAACAAATCACAGTTTACACTGTCCGAATACAATGCACTGTGATCTGGGTGACAACAAAGCACTCGAGTGAAACCACACCAAGCTTTTAAAATGTGAACAACCCCCAAACTTACTTTTTTATCAGCTATCAAAGGAAATTCTGCTCCTGTGCCACAAGCTGGATGTTTGATTTACTTTCCTGTTTGATCACAGATCAATATCTTTCCCAACTTAATTAGTGCTAATCAGGTGGGATAACAATGATACAAGATTTCCTTCAGGTGCTGCTCAACTGTTTCTGTTGTCATTTTAAAGTAGGACAACAAAACACCAGAAATTCAAGATAGGAAAGATTCAGGGGAAAAAAGACATTTATCAGTATTTCCTGTTAGAAACTGTTACCAGGAATCCAGCTCTACAGGTCCATAGCAGAATTCCTGCCTAGACAGACATATGTTGTGTTTTTTTTACCCCTGAACATCCCAAACTGATTCAAACTGCCCCAAAGGCATCTCTGGGTTACACTTCTTTGAACTAATGGTATTTTAGCACACAGTAAAGATGAACCAGTGAGGCCTGGCTTGATGAATTCTTTATTAGCACCTTTCCAGAGTTTCACAAGTTCAAAACAAAACCTCTGCACTTCTTAAAGCAAAAATTAAGGCTAACGAACAAGCAATGAAATAAAGCAGAGAAGCAATAAACTATCATCCAAGGTGTACAAACACACAAAAATGTACAATACAACAAAGATGAGTTTTCAAACAATAAATAGTGTTTATTTGGTTTCAACAACTGCAAGTAACACAAGAAGAGAGAAACCCACATCAATGACCCACACTTTGTACACAAGAACACAGATTTATGTCCATTCTGACTTACACTGTGAGAAACCTTTTTCCCTCCTAAACTTTTACTAAAATTAATTTTAACCAAAAGTATTTTGATCTATAAATCAGGAATCAAAACCACTTTCCTTCAGTCAGTTCTGCACACAGAAAATGAAACAGGAGTTTAGCAATATTTGTGTGAATACAGAATTCTTGTGACAGCTGGACAGCAAACTATTGTGGAAAAAAGAAAGGCAAAGTTATTATACTTCATTTAAAATTGCATCCATTCTCTCCTAAATCTTCTTTAACCACGTACAAAATTCCACACCAAACTGACTACCTTTAACTTCTTCCTGGGAAAGTTGACCGCTGTGTAAAATGTATTTCTTAACATCCAGTGCAAGGATAAATCATTGGCTCCAATGAACCATTAACTAAAAATAACCTATTAGCTGGTTTCCCCAAAAGAAAAAGGGCTCTGTGTACCATGTAATCACTTGGACTGGAAGCTTCATAGGAATTGCTTCTATAAACAGTTTCAGATGCAACAGGGTAAACAGGAAAAGCCAAACTTAGACATAAAAAAAAAAGCCTTCAAATGTGCTATTCTGAAATGTCGAAGTCATCCTTTAAGGGAATCGCCCCCCCTCCACAATCTGAAAGTTCTTTTTTTTTTAATGAGAAAACTAGGATGTAAACCACCTCATTTTCTGATGAATATTCAAACTCGCATTCTCTTGATTATACTTGGCAAAACCACCTCAAAACATTTGACTGAAGCCTTTGAGACTTCTGGCCGTGTGATGTAACCATGCGGAACAATGCTACCAAAGTTCAGGCTCATAAATGAAATAAGACACGTTATTAAAGCAAGGAGCTCTGCAGAGCAGCTCTGTTGGAGTGGAAATCACAGCACAACCACCTGCTTTTAGAGACAAACCAGGAAAATGGGGCAAGACCAGGAAAACTCTCATGATGTCTTATCTGAAAGGCACCCCCAGAACAACCCAGGCAGGTTCAGTAACCAACAGTTCCCCAGATGGCCTCAGTGTTACCCATGAGTAACTCACCCATTTTTTTTTCTGCAAAACCTGTGTGTTCCAGGTTTCTGACAAGCATATGAATAATGTCAATCTTGATCACACATCATGAACATCAAACTCTCAGAGCCCTTCAGCTGCAGGTTATCTGGTAACTGTGCTACCCAAATGGCAAGTTATTCAAGTTTTTCATTCTGATTTTAAATGAGTTTGAACTGGTTAACTTCAGAAATTCACCACAGTCATACAACACCCTTCTCCATGCATTCTGGGCTTCATTTTCCACCAGCAGAATGTTGAGTCCATACCTCATATGATCATATAATGAATTAGTTAAAAAGAACACGGGTAAAATGAAAACCTTGGGATATCCTCTAACTTCTAAAACAGGATGAATTATGTGGAAGAGCAAAGTGAAAACCTTTGACGTGTGCAGTAACTTGGAGAGTAATATCCCTTTTAGAAATGGCTCATCCAAATTTTAAACATGTTTAACACCCTCTTTGCATCTGTCCACCTCCATTAAGTCTTTTTTCCTCCAAAGAAAAACCAAAACAAAACCTGAATGCTGTTCCTTGAGGCAGTTATGTACTGCAGTGCTTTGTAAGTGAAGACAATCCAGTGATAGCAGCCAAGATTAAAAAACACTTCATTCCTTTGAAGTCAAGAGAGACTGAGCACTTATAATCCCTGAAATTTGTGCATTTCTTTTCAAATCAAGACAGATGAAAACCACTGGTTTTGGTTGTCTTGTTAAATTCAATCTTTTTCACAGTCCTCCTACCTACTCCCTCTCCCTATTTTTTTTTAATAACTCAGGACTTAAAATGACTCAACATCCTCAAATTGTTTTTGAAGAAAAATGTCAGAAACACCTACAAAGCCAGCACCAACCTAGACTGCGCTTTTACATCTCCACCATCTTCCTACCACTTGTTTCACTGTCATTTTAAACACTGAAAATCCTCATCAAACTTGATGTCCTGTTGTATTCAGTAATGACCACTTAAAAGGGAATCGTATATCACAAGATCTTTTTCAAGTGATTAAAATAAATTGGTACCTGTGAGTCTGAATAAGATGAAAGAAAAATACGTCTCTTAACTCCTGACTTCTATAAAAACCCTCTTGCCAGGCCACAGCCACATCCCCGACTGCTGTGAGAGCTGCAGACCAAGCAGGAAGTCTTCCTTTTGACTTGGGCATTTCACTTTGCTTCTATAAAGATGAGATAATTGAAGCTCAGCTGAATGAAATCCAAGTAACAGTGAGAAGACTGGAAAATAAGACTCAAATAGATGCTGGACAAGACCTCCTGGGCCATGGCACCCCTCAGTGAGCACCCCTTTTCTAAATGTATCAAGCTTATTTTAACCCCAGCTGGTCTCCTGCCTGCACTATGCCCAAACTCTGCTTCTCTGGTGGTTGGGCAATCTCTAATTTTTATCCTGGATTTATGTCTGTTTCATACACATTTATCTTTATGTCAAGTGGTGCTTCAGTTTTTAAGTAAAACCCAAAATCCTCCAACAAGGAAAAGGATGATGGATAGAGGGCAGCCCCATCATTATTCCAATTTATCAAGACAGAAGATGAAACTGCTGATTTCACCTGTCAGGAGCCACTGATCTGAACCTGTGTTGCATCCATCACCCATGGTCGTGCATCAGTCCAGGCTCCCACCTATCCCTGTGCCAGCTCAGGGCACTCTGCTCCCTGCAGCCAACCCCTGACACTGAACTGAGCCACAACTGTGCTGTTCCACTGCAGCTGAGGGATTTTCAACCCTGGAGCCCAATCTCAACCATCTAAATCCAATTTAACTGGAGAGCCTTTGGGAAGTGAGTTACTGTGAAAGAAACCAGAACACTGCCATTACCCACAAATACTTAAGCTACGGAATAAGGTACAGAAACTTTAAGGGTTTTGGATTTTTCAAAAAACAATCCCATTGCTCAGACATGAAAAGTGAAAAGAGACACTAAGTCTGACACTGCATTGTGCATTTATTTCCCTTTGTCACACAACTCCAGGGACCAGTTGGCCACTTGGATGGGGCTTGGAGCATCCTGATCTAGTGGAAAGTGTCCCTGCCCATGGCAAGGGGTTGGAAAAAGATGATCTTCCAGGTCCCTTCCAACCCAAAGCATTCTGGGATACATTCTCTAATTCTATGACCATTAAAGTTATCTGTCTTTTCCCACTGAGGAAACTGAAACTTTTCATTCTATTTACTTGGTCAGTTTTCTCAGCATAGATAAACCTTTTCTTCTGGAAATTAACATGTACCACTCAGAAAACTGTTCCTTCTATTCTATTTCACAAATGATGTATCTTCTCAGATATTAAAATGCAGCATTAATAATTTCTTTCTTTACGCACTAGAGATTAAGACTACAATGAAGAAAACAAAAAAATGCTGAAAAATCAGCTGTCCACACCTAATGGTTCATATCAGCTGCCTTCAATAGATCACCAGTAGAAAAACATTCATTTCCAGGTGCAAGTATAACAAAATCAATAGCTGCTCACTACTTACAAGTCTAAAATGAAACTGCAAGAAGTAAAGATCATACAATCTACAACACCCCAATTGCTTCCACAGACACAGGAGCAACATTCAAGCTATTCAACATCAATCACATTTGGATTCAAAAGCTTTCCCATAATGACTCAATACTTTGTATTTTGTTTGTAAGTACCATTGTGCCGACGAGCAAAACAGAAATTTGAGGGCAAATGCTACAGGCTGAATATTTTCTTCTACGACTTCAGCAGTTAACATTACAGTTGGATCAATATCAGACAAAAGTTTCCAAATTTTATGGAAAGCGGGATTAAGCAGTACCTAAACCCGGATATAAACACACCGGCAGCAACAAACAAAGCGGTGACCTGCGTTTTCTTCTCACTATAAAGATTTCCCCTAAAGCGTCACTAAAATAAAAAATAGAAGAGGGCCAACTTACGGGAGAGCGAGTGCGTGCCTTTGGGGAGGTACTCGAAGAGCAGCGAGCTGTCATCGCCCAGCATGTCGGCTTTCAGCGACAGCAAACTGTTCTTACTCATCAGAGCTGCGCGCAGGTTGGCCACGGTGGCGGCCTGGAGCGCGTCCTCCTTGTCCGGAGTCAGCGGCTGGTGCAGGTAGCTGGGCTCCCCTCCCAGCAGCGCCTCCTCCACGCTGCCGTAGGGCTCCGGCCGCTCCACCCTGCTCTCCGAGCTGCTGGGCTCCGTCCCGGCCGCATCAGCGCCTGCGGGAGGGAAGATGCTGTCAGAGACACGGGAAAACTCCCGGGACCAGGACCTGCCTCACTGTGGAGCTGGGAAACAGAACCAGGAATGCAGCAACGCTTGTTTTGGCTTGGCTTTTCAAGTGGGAGTGCTGCTCTCACCCCCCTTTTCCTGCTTCACAGCTCGGGGCTCTCTTTTTCCAGCCCGTTCCCTCCTGCCCCGCCAGCTGGGCTTCAGTTGCCCTATGTGTAAAATACACATCCCCTCCCTCTGCCCTGCCTTCATAGGAGGGGATGTGCATTTTACCCACAACCTGGATAAGACTATTTATTTACCCTAAACTAAGATTTCAGGGTAGTTTGCTAGTACTGAAATTACATTCAAAGGTTTAAGTTCTGGTTTTTTCCCTAATTTTACACGCCATAGCCCAAATTTTCACTCTTTTCTTTCTTTCCCATGATGAAGGTTTTGCAAAACCCAGTAATAAACTGCCTCTAAAAGTGGGGTGCTGAGAATAAATCCCTTGGGGTCACTTCTCTAAAAAATACACAGTAACCCAGCATATATCAAAGGGTGGGGTTTATCAGAAGTGTTACAGTTTAAAAAAAAGAAGATATGGATCAGCCACTTTACAACGTGTAACTACAAAGAAACTGTATAAAAATAAAACATACATAGTAACAAGTATATCAATTACTGAACACAAACAAAACAAAAAAAAGCCATGATAAGGTAAATTCCTTCCTGTGAAAAGACAGTTTATTTTTGGTTTTTTGTGGAGGTCTAATTGAAGAGCCTCCTTTGTTTGAACTTTGACTCTCTTATCAGCTTAAATAATTTATGTATTTTTATGTAAAGGAAAATGACTCTCAGACCCCTCTCTATTCTTCACATGAAACAACAAAAATTACACACAAAAAGGGCTGTTAGCCCGTTTTAAAAGTGCATAAAACAAATTGCAATTACCTACTCCACAATCTGCAGCAGCAAACACAGCTGACACACTCAAAGCCCAGCTGAGCACCTGGCAAACGGAGCTGAAGCTTCCCAACAAACTTATGCCTTTGTGGCATTTCTCTTATCAATGTAGAGGGGAAAAAATCCATATCCAAAGAGAACACACAGATAATGAGCTATCAGATGGAGAAAAAAAGCTGTTTTGCAGATCCTGAATATTTTATTGCCTCCTAGTTTAAAAGAGATTTAAATCTACTTAATGCAAGAGAGACTATTAGAGCTCAAACCAGTGGTAGGACGCTTACAAAATTAATACCTGCTGCTTTCACAAATTTACTTTGCACTCTTCAGGGCGAGGAACTCAGGTGCTGTCCACACACAGCACTGCAATAAACTCACTCCTGTACAGAAGCTCAGGAGAAGGGAGGAGGCAGAGTGGGACAAATCAGCACTTGGTTTCTGCAACTTCAAACCAGGGCAAGGCATTAATCTGCAGAACCTTATTAAAAAATGCTAATGAGGGCACTGGTACCGTGCCCACCTGCTGTAACCTGGAAAACAGCTGAAGGAAGATCATTATTTTTATCTCCATTTTACAGGTGGTGGCTGCCAGAGAAAGATTGGGGACTCGCTCAAGGTGTCCAGCCTGCAGAGCCAGGAGCAGCCAGAGAATTTCCCATTCCCAGCTCAGGGCATATCAGATTCCACAACATGTCCAGATTGGTTTTACTAAGCTGCACTGTTCTGCCAGTACATCCTACTGCTAAGTTGTTCCTTTAAAAAACAAACAGCCTCAAAGCAAACAATAAGGAAAAAGCAATCATAGGCAGAGTGCTCCCACACCCCGGAGATGGAGGGAATGCCCAAGGCTGGGGGCTACAAACACAGTAGGAAGTTCATAAATGTGAACTACCAGAGATGCTCTCTGTTTAAAACAAACCATTTGCCCTCCTACATCTGTGTTTTGCTTGTATAATTTCATATTATCAGTTTTATTAAATCTTAGCCAAGCAGAAGAATTCAAATGCTTTGAATTTTTACGTATTTTGTCATCCCTCTGTTAGTGGCTCACAGGATATCCACTTTTCTAGATGATAATGATGTTTTTTTAAAAACAAGTCAGCATGCCTGCATAAAGGAAAATTACAAGACAGTAAAAACCAGCAGCTGTTACAAAAGGTGGTGAAGGAAGCAAATTAAACTTTAGCCCATTAAACTGGTAAGGAAACAGGGCTTCATCACATCAAAGCCACAATAATACCACTGTCCCACTGCCTACATGGGGAATCACAGCTCATAACTCTGGGCCAGAAAGGGTGTCTGCCCACAAAGCTGCATTCCCAAATAACCAGGCAGGCAGGGAATCACCTTGTGCTTTCTACACTCCTCTCTCAGAGCCTGTTACAGCTGCTGATTGACAGTTGCCAGAATTGGCTGCTGCCCGCTGCACATAAACACTAATTGCTAAAACACACGCAGATTAATTGTAACCACAACAAGACATTAAATGTTCCTCAAAAGCCAAGATTAGAGACAGACAGCGAAATAGATGCTTCAGAGCTTCCAGTATTTATAGCTGATGTAATCTAATCAAACACACATTACGGCAAAATAAATATCCACTTAGTCACATAAGTACTAAAATACTCTCAGCACACCAAAACCCAAAAAATGCACCAAGTTCCTCTCCAGAGTGCCTCCAAAACCACTTCTCTTTTCTCTAGAATGCAGCTTCTTTTAACAAGATTTAGCCAAAGAATTATATGAATCAAAAGCATCCGTCACTTCCCAGTAATCCAAACTGTTTACTACAGCGCTTCAGCCCCGCGTAAACCAGGCTTTAGTCAATGAGCTTCTATTCTGCAATTATTCACTGCCACGGGCCCCAGAGCTCCATCCCAGCTCTCCAGAGCTCGTTTTTCACCCAGCTGGGACAGCCCCTTCAACTGCAGGGCTCCACACACAGGAAATCCCGAGCTAAACACGGGATTAATGCTGCTTTTAAAACTGAGCTCATTAGTCTCTTTAGCAAATCATTATTTTGCAGTTATTCTACTACACCAGCCTACTTTCCAAAACACAGCTTTAGAAAAGCTTTCTTGAATTTGTTGACTTGGATGAATATTTTATTGTTAGTTTTTATTGTCAAATAAAACACAGAGCCTATTTTTTGACAATTTTGGCAACAGTACTTCCATGCAATTCTGAAAACAACAATAAAGTTCTTACCTACACATGAAGCATCACGTAACAGGGATACAAGGACTGCAAGCACCTTCTCACAGAGGTCACCCATCCCAGCTGAGCTCAAAACACACTGCATTCCCAGCCACACAGACCAGGCAGGCTTTAACAGATCCATGAAGAGGAATAAACCTCACACCAGAACAACAGGAGCAGCACAAACTCAGGCTCCTGTGGAAGCTCAGGAAGTCCTACAAACTGAGCTTCTGTCACAAACCCAGGAATGGGAAAAGCAAGTTGTACTAGTCACAAAAAATCAAGCACTACAGATGTCTGGCAGCCCTTTGGAAAGGGCTATGGCACAAATCAAAATAATGCAACATACTAGAAGTATCCAAATGTTAATGTGATAATTTATTTTCAAAAATCTAGGTGGAAGCTGACAGGAAAAAGCATTAAAACTAATCCAACAACTGAACAGAACACACATGCCATTCCAGAAACAGCAAGGAAAAGTTCCATTTTAAAGACTCCGTTTACTACCTTAATTAATTACTTCAATACGCAAACCATTTTTTTCTCTTATATTTATTCTCCCTGCTTCTGCCATTTTTTCTCATTACAGCTTAAACTCAGCTGTTACCAAAGTACCTCCTCAGCGTCTGCTTCTCTCACACCACTTATTTCTTGTTTGTACTATGTTTTAACCTTCTCAGTAAACCCCCAGTGGGGTTTCCCAGACTCCCAATGCTATTATTCTCTTTCATAGGTTTTTTTTTTAATTATTTTTTCCCCTTTTCATCTTTTATTCCTGCTCTCTCATGTAGACAGCTGAACATCTAAAAGCAGTAGCTGGAGAACTAAACCCATGAGAAGGGAGAAAAGGCGTGAATAAAAGCCATACAAGGTTGCATCTGCTGCTGGAAAACTCAAAGCAGTTTTTCCCCAAGAACTAAAGGCAACGTTTTGCCAGGTCGCTCTTTCTCAATATTGCTCTTTTTGAGGTAAGAGGGGATCAAGAAATCTGTCATCTTCTCTTCAAAGCCCTGTTCAGTGTGGCAGGAGCACAAAGCAGGGATGTTCCTCCCTCGGTGTCCCGAGTCCCCGGGGTCGCGTGACAGAAGTGACCCCCAGCAGTGAGGGGGAGCCAGCCACAGGCACAGGAGTCCTTCAAAGGAGGGCAACAGTACCTCACTTACCATTTACAGAGCTTTAAAACAGTTCCTCTGTGTTTCTCCATCATCCTGGCAAATTTCAGGAATCTTTGAGGAGCCCTTCCAACTCCTCCTCAGCCCCACTGGAATGCAGAGGTGTTTCATGAGCCATTCCTCCAGCACAGCTTTCTGAACTGGAGGTCTCACCACTCAGGATCTGGAGTAAACTCTCTGCAAGCCCCACAGCCTCCAAAGACATCTGCCACAAAAAGCTCCTGAGCCTTTCCCATAGCTCACTGCACCTGCAGGACTCAATTTGGCTGAATTAGGGTGCAAAGGTGAAGTGAAGGGATGACTCCTCTGGGTATACGAGTCCTGCTGTCAGCAAGGCAAGAACCTGGGAAAGTAAAGTCTGGACTGAGGAGCAGCTGGACTTAATCTGAAGTGGTGTCACCATCAGACAGGGGAGTGAGAAGTCATCCTGGCCTAGGGCAGCATTACTGCTCTGTCACCTGGAGTCATCTTTAAGAATTGTAGAATAAATTAGGTTAAAAGTGACTTCAGAGCTACTTTCAGAGTTGGATTCCAGTGGCTTGTACAGCCCCATTGTGAATATCAGCAGGGAAGACAGAGCACAACTTCCCCACTCCACCTTTTGACCACTTTGTAAAGAATCTCCTCCATTACCCTACAATAATCGCCCTTCCTGTAACCCGTGTCACCCCATTACCTCTCATCCCTTCTCAACCCACATCTGAGAAGGGTCTGGCCCTACATAATCCACCTAACCCCCTTCTCCTCCTCAAGATTTTAAACCAAGCTGTCTCACCCTCTCCTCACACACATCATCTTGATGGCCTCAGCTGCCCTTGCTCAAGCTTGTCAAAGTCTTTCTTGCCCCGGAGATCCCCAAACTGGATCCTGTACTCTGAAAGCTCTTCCTAAGGCAGGCAGCCAGCCTTCCCTGGCTGTGAGGGCACACAGGCTCCTCTTCAGCTCCTTACTCACCAGAAGACATTTTCTGCAAAGCTGCTTTCTCTCTCCTTGGCTGCCAACCCAAACTGCTGCACAGGGTTATCCTGTGCCACATGCAGGACTTCACACTTGTCTTGGTGAAATTCCTGCTGTGCCTGGCACTGCTGCCTTCCAGCCAATCATTCCTCCCAGCCTGCTGCCATCCAACAACTCGCTGAGGGTTCACAACATCCCACCACACAAGTTGTTAACGAACAAAATCAACAGCATCAGGCCTGGAAGGAGCCTGGGATGGATGCAGGCATCACACTTCCTGGGGCAGATGTTTTGGATCTCCTGCACACAGCTGGACAATTTTTAGTGTGATGGAAAACAATTTTTTTTTGTTTACATCATAACAAGCAGAAAGGGAAGAGGTCCCAGCATCACCAACTTCTCCCACCCCAAATTCCTGCACCCTCCCCTGCTACTCCCTCAGTAGCACCAAGACCACACAAATAGTTGTGACTGAACTTGAGACAGGAACTAATGTTAAAAATAAATTGATTTATTAAAAAAAGTTATATTTAAATGCAGATCAGTTCCCCTATCTGGTTCTCTATATGGTCGCACAAAGATTTTCACCGGAACAACTGCAGAAGAGTGAGGGGGTGCAATTAAATACCAAAGGAAAGTGGGAGCCACTTAAACTCAGCTTTTGTTTCAGGTACACTGACAAAATGTGACCCAAAAAAAGCTCAGGTGAAATAAAAGACTTAATTTTCTGAGGTTCTTCAACCTATTTGGGTCAAGTATCTGCCTGACAGTAGATTTTATCTAGAATTCCAGGGATGAAGTTTCTTGCGTAAGTTTAGGAAGGTTTGGCTTGATCTCCTTCTGTACAAAAGGCAATTAATTTTTAAACTCTCAGGGAAAAAAAAAAAAGAAAAAATAGCTTTCATTTCATAGTGTGTTCTTTGATTGGAAATTAAAAAAAAAAAAAAAAAAGAGCAAACAGGCTGGCAGAAAAATGACAATCTTACCAGCTGCTAAAAATATCCTTGAAGTTTGTATTTCAGTTCCCTCCTCCTTTCTAACAGAAATCTTCCCAAAGTGTTTCACAACTCACTATTTGTTAAGCAAACCCCAGCGTTCGCACCCACTGCAATATTTACATGGGGAAGTGATGCCATGAGCTATATTGGGTTTGATTTGCACTATTTTACAACCATAACAGCAGACATGTGGATACAATAAATGTGCACAACATTCAGAATCAGTTCCAATTTCATAAAGCAGGAAACAATCAAGCAAACATAGATATTTAACCACAACACATATGATCATTAAAATGTTGAAGGCTGTAAGATATCTTAAGTGAATCCTTATGGAATCAAAATCTTGGTTTCCTTCAGGCTGTGCTTTCCCAGCCCTCTTCTTTCAGGTTTGAGCCCTACTACAGCTTCTCCACCCTGACTCAAAGCAGGATGACCTGGGACTGTCAGGATTTGAGTTCTGAAAAACACTGTCCTGCAGGAAAGTGCCAATTTCCAATGCTGCTCCTGTTTCTGGAGGGCTCAGGAGGAGCCCATGCCAGCTGGGGCTTCAATATAGTTTTCCAGCCTAAACCATAGGATGTTCACTATCTGTGTTTTACCAACAGAAACATTCTCCTCACCAGCTCTGGAACACTATTGCTAAAATAAACCAGGCTTGTTCTATACAAATATGACCTGGCTTTATGTTGCTATTCCTGCAGTGTATTCCAAAAGCACAAGTGTATCCCCATCTTTGTCTTCCTCAAAACAGTAATCATTGTACAAATAACTGGAAAATTCCTCCACTCCTCCAGGTAGCTGGAAAAAATAATCAATTTTTATCTCTTTCCCATAATATTTGTTTTTCTACCATTGAATCAAGTTCTGCAGACACTTTCCTGTGGTCAGCAAAAGGAGCTCCTGGCCCAAACCCTGCTGCTTGTTGCTGCTCCCCACCTCCTGTTAGTGACCTTAACTCAATTGTTCCTTGGGCTACAGAACAAACCTGGCCAACTGCTGATCTTCCTAAAAAAAGACGAAACAGAACAAATCCAAAAAAAGAGAGAAATTGTTAAACTGGGTGAGTAAATTGTTTTAGAAGCTATTCTAAAATGGGATAATACAGTGTCCTTGCAGGAGCAGGAATGACTGGGCAGTGCAGAAATGCCTTAAGCCACTCTTATGTCTCCAAAATATGCAGAGAATTGTACAGTAACTTGAGACTATCACTTTAAAAGTACTGCAAACTTAACCTCTTTTACCAAGTCTCTTAATTCAGGCAATAAAAGGAGTGACACTATTCCCTGCTGCTCCTCAGGACAGAGGCAGACACAAACATGAAGGGACAGAAATAAAACATTCAAACACCACATTAAATATAAATATCAGCACTCGTGATATGACAGAATACTGAGTTATAAACTCTGAAAATCCTCAGAACAAATATTTACCTTTTGAAACAAGTGCCTTGAAAAAAAAAGAATAAAAAATAAATCATAAACCAGTACAGAAAAGCTTGGGTTTGATTCCCAGGCACTGCATCTGAAGAATTAATTCCTACTACATTTTAATGCAAAAGCAGCACTGCAAATAAGGAAATTAAAGTCCTGAACAGGGCTGATTGCAAAGTAGGAATAGAAGTTATGTTCAAATACTAAAAGCTTCTTGATTTCTCACTTGTAATTTCAAACTAAAGAGCCAAAAAGGGGTAAAAAGTTTTTGAAAAGTTGAGATCTCTGTGAAGAAGAGCACAAGGAACAAATAAAATAGTGAGAAGGGCACTTAGGAGAGGGGAAATGCCTCTGATCTCTGGAGTTAAAGCAGATTAACAGAATCAGAACTGCTTCCACATGGAGGAGGAAGAGGAGGAGGAGAAGGAGGAGGAGGGCTTGGGAGCCTGGGGAAAATGGAATGCAGGGTGGGGAAAGGAAACAGACACTGAGCATTGAGCTAAAGCTGGTTTAGGGTGGAACCATTTTAAAGCCAGGGTGTAGCCAGGGAGTAAGTGTGTCTGGGTTTTAAGCGATGATTTTAGTTTCCAAACTTGCAAATAACCTGACCTAACCCTTCAATAACAGAAACTCCAAAGTTACTCCCACAAAGATTGTATCCTAATAACTCCACTAGCCTGTAGCTGTGGTGATGTGGAAAACCTGAAATGTTCACTGAGCACCCTCTGCAAAACTCTTGATATGGACGCAGAGATCAGTAGTATTCAGGGTTGTTTTGGGGGGTTTTTTTCCTTTGGTTTTGCATTTTGAGGCAACTCTCAGCCACCTGCACACAGTGCACTGGTGCTTCAGGCACACCAAGAGTTCCAGAGAGGGTCCAGAAACCTGGGCAGCTCCTAAGCCCAAGGAATGCAGGCTAATCCGATTTCGGGCTAAGAAAGAATTCAGGGGGTGGCATAAGAGCACAGAGCTGTAACCCCTCCATGCCTGGCTGCATCACTGGCCACCAGGGTATCAAAATATCTCCCCAGCAAAACCCTCTCAATTGTAGCAAAGATTTTAACACCTTGCACCATAACTGCAACGTCATGGCTATAAAAGAAGGTGGGAAAATGCAGAAATGAACTTAATTTTCCAAGTGGCAGGTGATTTGTAGTTTACCATTACCTACCCTCAAAAATACTCCAACACCTTTCCAATAAGCTGTTTTAGTCCAAAACATTTATCCTGCTTAAAAGGTGATATTTCCAAAATGAGGCATAAGAAAGGCCTAAGTAACAAACTAAAAGTAGAAAATTATTAAAATTTGAGCTTGTGTTGGTTTTTAGGACATCTGACAACTGGAATTTTAGCCAGCCCAGTTTTCAGACATGGCTGTAACAAACCATTAAACACCTGAAGTTCTCTCATTGCTACCAGGACTCAGACCATGGCAGGTGGACTGGAGACTCCCTCTCTTAAAGCAAAATTCATTTAAAGGGAGAGTAACCAACTGTATTCTGTCCCAGTGACTTTTCTGGCTGGATTGTTTCAACACTGCCTGCTTCTGAAACTTCTCTTAGCACCTCCTTCAATAAATTCATTTTTGTCTTGTAGAACACAGCAAAAATCTTTAGGAGCTCCTTAAACACCTGAATCCTGAGTAACAACACCCCACTCATCTTTCCCCCCTTTTCTCAATTTGCAAAATCTGGATTCCTCTACTTGGTCCAATATGCTTGCCAAATACCACAACGGAAACAGGGGAATTTTCAGGGGAATTACTTATTTAATAATGACTTGAAAATATGAATCAAGGAAAGATCTGAAGATTTGCATTGACAAAGGGATAGGGTTACAGGAAGCCCGGTAGCTTTCTGAGACAAAATAACTTTGTTTCAAGAATAAAATCATCCTGTAATAAGGCAATCCACACATTCACCTGCCTGCACTCAGGTCCTGCAGAAACTTTGAGTTCTTCTGGAACGAGCTCTTCCTTGCCAGCCTCTGAAGCCTTTTGCAATGTAAGCTCCCTATGTGATCCAACTGTTCAGCATCTGTGCTCCACAACAGCTCCTGTAATCATAATTTGCTCTCTGGAAACCAAGACAGAAAAAGGGATGGGAAATGTTGACGACACCAGCTGTCTCCAGGCTTCCCAGGGAGCACAGCTCCCTGCAGCAGCCACTGCAGGCACACGTGTGGCATTGGAAAATGACTGACTTCAACGTCTCCTCACCGGGAGGGAGGAAACTTGTGCATAATTAAAGATTTTGATGGGGAAAATGTTAAAGGAACTGTGAGCTCTGCAAAGTCAGAAGGATACAGTAAAGTCCTGCCTGTCCTTCCCACAGAGGTCACTAGTCTGGGCTTACTCAAGTCCTGAAGCTCCTTTACCAGAACACAGCAATTCCACTACAGGAATTAAAGGAAAGAAAAGAGTTCCCAAACTGTAGAGCCTTTAGAAAGGGCTGCTCTGTTTTTAAAATAATTAGCTTCATTTCACAGTCAATTGGCACACAGAAATTCACTTGCAGCTTTTGGGTGCAAACACTCAGAAGACGTGTGGGAGTATTTCCTTGGAAATAAATTCCTGAATCATAACTACCATGTTTGAACTAACACATTAATAATGCCGTCAATAAATTCTTCAAAAAGACACCCTTCAAGTGGCAGTTTTCCATTACTCTGAAGAGGCAAAGCCAGCAACACTTTCTGGTTTAACAGTGAAGATATCCCTTCTCTTTGGCAAGAGCCTTCCAAACACCACCTGATCCTGTAGTCCACACACTCAGGTTGTGTAATCCTGTAGGAGTTTTATCCAGCAAGGTTAAAGGAACTGGAACCTAGGGCAAATAAAGATGTTCAAGACACAAGACTACTTCTGAATTTCATAAGCATCTTTGATACCAAGACTAACAAAGTGCAACATGTTTCTTCAGAAAACCTATAAAATTCAAGAAAAAGGGATAAAATAAAAAGCAGACCTGTTCTTTTGACAAGTCCATGGAGGAAATTCTTCTTGGCTCAATTACGAAGAAAGTTATTATTTATAAAAGCCCATCCTTTAGTTTACTTTGGAGAACTGCTGCTTCAAGTTAATGTGTCTTGACAAGGAAAACATATATATGAATGTTTCCTACAAGGAATGACAGACTGACATCCTGAACAACCCAAACAGGATGAGAAAGACAAACCCTAATATGTTTGATGCTAAACAGACAGTCCAAATTAATAAATAGAAACTAGCATGAAAAGATGGTGCTCATCAAGCCTTGTACTTGACTGACACCACCCTGAGAAACAAAGCTGAATCACAGTCCCAATCCAGCACCTCAGTTTTCATTCACATTCTTTTGCAAATCCTATTTGATCATTCTTTCTTGGATGAAAAAGACAATTTTCATGGCAGACATTAACAATCTCTTGCTATTTCCATTATGTTAGATTACCATTAATAAGATTACTCCAGACACTCCTTTTTATTTTCAACTCCAATGTTGTCAGATTCAAAGACTCTCAACAGCACCCCACCAGCATATGGGAAACCAACGGATTTGCAAATAATTTTCTTACCCTTCCAATTTAAATAAAATGTATCCTTTTTTAAAATGTCATTGATTTGTATTTAAATAGTCTACCTAAATATTTGGGACACTTTAATACACCTGCCTGTACTGATAAGAATGTTTTTCCCACTGAAAGCAGCACCACTGCTGAGTGTGAATGAGCTGAGTTGTTTCAAAAGCAAAGTTTCGGTGACTGCAATGTGCTTCTTTGTAATATAACAGGAATTAAATAATCCTGTATATAATAGAGGAGTAGGAAGCATATTTTTCATCTGTGAATATCCTGTCCCAAACAATCACTGAATTTAAAGGGTGAATGGTTACTTGCAAGATTCCCCTTCCAAAAATGCTGCTGAAATGCAGTGCTGTTTGCAAGCAAGACCAAAAGAGTACCTTGCACAATTTCAGGAGGAAGACTGAGCTTTGAAGAAGTATTCTCCTAAATCAGCTTTTGCATTTCCAGAATGCAATGTCTGTGTTTAGCCCAGCAGTAGAGAGGCATTTGTGAACCACCCCAATGAACTCACCAAGGGCTTTCAGCCTTAGCAAGCAGCATATTAAAATAACTGATAAGATCAGGAAAGTGAAGGAGCCTCAAAGAACAAAGAGTTCTAGGTAACTTTCTTTCCTCTCAGTTACTTCTGAAAGAACATTCAACACCCATTTCCTCAGTAGTAGCCTTCCATCTTAGCTGTGAACATTGCTGATAGGGACACTTCTAAATAAATGAGGTAAAAGAGAGCCCTAGACTATGAAGTCTGTTTTAAAAAATGAATCCTGACACGACTAAATCAAAGACAACTTCAAGCTGAAATTTAAACACAACCGGAATACTTGTTACAAGAGCCTGCACTGTGTCATTACTCATTTGCACACAAGAAAATCAATTATTCTTCACACTTAGGAGTCAAGTCTGCAACACCCTTAGAGCACTGCTGAATTCTAACAGGAGAGGGAAGAACCTGGGGTACTAAAATCCAGCCTAGACACAACCCTGTAGCTCAGGATATGAAGTCTGTAGGAAAATATCTCCCACCTGCTGGATATGGGAAATACCCATGCAAGACCAGAAGACCCTACTGCTTGCAGGGCCCCAGACAAGGGTGTTTTTGGGGTAGCAGGGTTGCTTTTACTTCACAGTGAAAGAGCAGCAGCCTCACCGGAGCGCCCATTTGATTTCCCCCAAACCACAGGTTTGCCACGCTAGAGGCTGCCTGTGGACAAGGTGTCCAAGGTTAACCAAAGCTGAACATGTATGGATCTCAAATCCTTTGAAATCAAACTGAAAAAATCCCCAAAGACATCACAACTTGACCTACAACACACACATTGCAGAGACAATCCCTGCTGTTAAGCACACATGCACCTATTCCACAATTTCAGGCCCCACAATGCAGAAGAACCTCCCTGTCCAGCAGGGCAGAAATGAGAATTTTACCTGCAATCACCTTTCCAGATGGCCAATATGGGGAACCCAGGAGCAGCTCAGTCTCCACACACCCCCCCTTGCTCCTCATGGACACACTGCTCTCTGCCAGTTGCCACTGCCAGCACAGGCAGCCCCCAAGCCTGTTAATTTTGGACAGCTAGAAGTCTTGCCATTAATTTTTTTCCTTTTCTTTTACCAGCACTATTGGAATATTGAAACTCTTCCCTCAGCCACCACAATTCAGCTGCCCTTTTCCCACCACTGAAACCACCTCCTTTATTGGAAACTGCATTTAAGGCAAGATTTGGAACAAATAATTTGATGTGCCTGCTGACGTGCTGTCTCAGCACTGTGCTGAGTCAACCCCCCGAGCCATCTTCCTCTCATCTGCAAACAGCCACTGCAATTTAATTCCTTAACAATTAGGAATTAAATAATCTAAGTTTCATTCAGCTTCCAGTAATACAGTCTCTTCTGTTCTGCACTCTTTTCTGTAAAGACACTCAATCTACACTCAGCTTTCCAAGAGGATCAGAGCTGCAGCTCTGTTTCTGCAGTCACTCCAACATGTCTGGAGTACCAGGTACCTGTCCAAACCCACATCCCTCAGACAGTACAATTGATCGAGCTGTTTTTATGGAATGCCAAGGGAAATGAAAAATAGTTGCATGAGAACAGAGACCAAGCAATCCATGCTTAGTCCTCACTCAAAACAAGGATAAAATACATGCATTGCAAAAATGAGATTCTTCATAAATCACTGTTACCTTAAATTATCTCACATTTTTCTTCTAACTGACATTGTTTAGATTTTATCATCAGCTAATAAGAATAATTACATGCAATTATCTTGTTGTACCAGATAATCATAAAACATAATAAATCTCAAGACATTTGCAGAGTTACTGCTCAGTATTACTGCTCACATTTAAACTGTGAGCAACTTCAATCTCCTTTTTCAGCCCATAAAGACTTTAAAGACTTTCAGTATTCTTTATGTTGTTTATTGAATCCAAATTTGACAACATAAAAGTCTATAATCTCGCACACCATTCTCCTGGCTGACTTGGATTCTGGTATGGAATGAAACACAGGCTAACTCACAGCACAGACCAAGTTCTTGAAGTCAGCTTGAGCAAGTTTACTAACACACTCCCATTAAGTCCTTAGAAAAAAAAAACCCAACAAACTCCTAATTCAGAAGCATTCCTGAATCTATTTATTGCCACTGATTAATGAATCAAATGGGACAGTTATCTTGAGACAAAAAAATAACTCCTGAGGATTCAAAGGAAGTCAAGAAAACAATTTGCTCGCTGGCTACACACTTTTAAACACAGCTACTTGTCCCAGACCACAAGTAGTCGCACATCAAAATACACTTGAAGCCATTGTGATGCCTCAGAAAAACATGTTATTCTTGAGAGTTCCTAAACACTTATCCTGCCATTACCATCAAGAAGCTATGGTGGTTTTCTTACCCAAGAGAAAGTGACACCTGAATATCAGGAAATTCTGAAGATGGTATCGGTAAGACTAAATTACACCTGTGTGTGTGGTGTAATTACACCATCAATATACAGTGCAAGGAAAATTCTTCAACCTTGACATCAATGCCCACACCTGCTAAAATAAATTCCTTTAACCTTTCCTCTTGTTAATTCCAAGAATTAGAGTGGAGGTTTTGGGGTGATTTATGTTGTTCAAAGCCAAAACAAAACGACCACTTTTACAGGAGAACCAGCCTCCATTGAGGTTCCTGACTGAACCACACAGTGCTTGGTGCTTCTGAATTGCTGGCAACACAAGTTTGTACATTTTTGTATTTCTGGCAAGCTCCTATTTCAGAGGCTGATAAGATCATCCCATAAACAGATCTAATTAACTCAACGTTTCCAGTTTCATCCCCCAAAACTGGAAGAATGACTTACTTGGGTCTCGACTGCTGTACGGCCATCCTGAGGCAGGTAAAAGAGGCAGCACAGGAGAATTTGCCCTGCTGTCATCCTCCACTTGCTGCGTAATATGTCTCACAGTTTCTTTGTTTTTCCTGTTCTTCCTGCGGCCCGTGGGCTGCCAGCCATCCCCCACTCCTTGCTCTGAGAACCCACTCTGTATTGCACTATCCTTGGCAGAATGCAGCTCACCCCCTCCGTAATGGGACGGTGACACCTGCTCCTCTTTGATACGCAAAGACCCATAGCCCATGTCACTAGCCCAGAGAGACTGGGACGAAATGTCTTCGTGGCTGTCCGGTTTTGGTTCTTGATCCTCTTTTCCATAACTACTCCCTCCCTCGTGGCAGCTAGCAATGGCTGAGTCCCCAGAGGAGTTGGCTGGGCTTGTTCTCCGAGCTAACCAGGGGGATATACTCCTGCCAGCCACCACTGCCGAAATCAGAGCGTCCGTGCTGCTGCTGGAAGGGGCTCCCAGCTCATAATCGACCAGGTCCTCCGAGGCATCAGACTTGATGCTTATGTCCAGAGCTGCTTTGATGAAATTGTGACAGGCCTGCACGATGTCTGTCATCTGCAGGTAGCTGGCAGCTGACATCACCTCGATGACGTTCCTGCTGGTCAGCGCCAGGTGTGCGGAATACATGAAGTCAATGATTGCCTTAAAGCCCTGGGCGGTGACGATGTCCAGGTGGGTGACGGTGGCCTGGTCAGAGGTTTTCTGGACCTGGCAGTAGAGGGTTTTGAAGTAGCGGCTGCTCCCCAGGAGGACGTTTTTGTGAGCCTTGAAGATCTTGCCCTCCACAATGATGCAGACGTCGCAGAGGATCCCGTGCTGCCTCTGCTCGTTCAGCTCCCGCAGCAGGTGACGGTAGTGGGAAGCAATTTCCATATCTTCCTTTCGGTTATTCATTTGGAGATCTTTATGTTTCCTCTTCCACAAGTCCTGCATGAGGATGGAAATGACAGGATTACAAAATCCAAGACAAGACTGAGATAAACCCCAGGTTGTACCAAAAGAAGCAACAGGTTCATCTGGGAAAAGTGCCACAAATACAGCTACTGCTTGCAATGCCTCCACATTCATTACAAAATGCATCTTACTTTGACCAGACTTCAAATAATTTGCATTTAAAAAGGACTAGATTTGAAGCCAATCCTCCAGTGGCTCATAACATCCCAGAGAAACTTTTCTTACACTTACTACAGACTCGTAAGAAAGCCCACCTAAAGTAACCAGAGAACTACAGCTGTCAGTTTTTATTGTGAATTTGTTGAAGTTTGGTTTTGAAAGAGATACTGCGCTTGAAACCATGCTCAGATGCCCACAGACTACTGAGGGCCACACTGTAACATATTTTCCTTGAGGGAACAAGCATCATGCATAGCACACAGAAGAGCTGAAATCTTCAACAGCAAGAGCCAGCTGAAACCAGCATTCCCCTTGTTACACTGCCATGGAGGGGCTATAAACATGGTTTAAAAGTCAGAAGAGCAAAACCAAGACCACAGATCACAAAGTTTTAAGTCCCCGCTCAAACTAAACTGGCAATAGATCACAACTATGGAATTAATGTTATTTGAAGCTCAGCTACTTAGAAGCAATACTTTGCAACAAACATGTTATTTCCTTGCTTTACATCTCCAAGTTTACCCTGCAGCCACCCTCAGATATTGAGTCGAGAAATTCTCATCACCTAAAGAAAGGATCCTTATGACCAACAAAAAGATGGGAAAAATTCACAGGTCTCTTAATCACCTTTCATAAAATTTGGCAGTATTATCCAAAATAAAAGGCTAGTTGGTGCCAACAGCAAGGTACCTTCTAAGTTGTGCTCCAGATTATCTTCCTGTGACATTCCAAAACAGAAAAAAAGATCCTAAATGTTGACAGTAATCAGCAGTGTGAGGATTTTCAGATTGTACTTTACCAGTTACTATCTTTGCAACTCCTTTGATCCTTTGGCATTCAATTCTGCCATTTTCTCTAGCTTATATCATGTTTTGGAACCTACTATCAAGATTTATCTACCATGGAACAGTGGCTTAATGGTCCAACTAATTAGGAGCACCGAAGTGAAGCATATCTTAACTCCTTTCTCTCAGGAGAAATTTAAATTTTGTTCCAATATAAAAAGTCCCAACAGTAGAATTGATATGAAGGTCCACATGTCAACACACAACTGTAAAACTGGACCCAGGTCCACATGTTATTATGTGCAGGCACACTCATCAGAAGCCTGGATTTAGGCTACTGGTTGTTACTTATAAAAACAAAACCTCTGAGGTCATACAGCCTCGAAGCACACATGGCTCAATGTTAGCACTGGCATTAAGGAGGTTGTTCCCAGCCTGGAGCACCTTTCTAACATCCATGGAGTTCACACACAAATTCAGTCCCATCTGCTCAAACTGGCTCGCAGCAGTGGGCAGCACAGCCGTGATTCAGGAAGTTTCCTTGGCACATTCAAGTCTGTTTCCTGGGCTGTGGAACACAGATCCACAAGTACCCTGCCCCCTTCCCTACCCTGAGCTATTATTATCATCGGCAGGAACAAAATAGCTGCAGTTGAGTCAACACTGTGGGCTAGAAAAGCACCTCCCAGCCCAAAGAACATCCATGAGGTGGGATCTTCTCCTAGAGAGCCACCTGATGATTCAAAAGTTCAGGTTATGCAAGACTGCTCCAAGCTCCTCCAGTTCTGCAAGGATGGAGCTGCCCCTCTGCAGCCCCATAAATCCTAAGTTGCAAGGCCAGCTGGTCCCTGATCATCCAGAAATATTTGCTTCCCTCAAGAGAGTAAGGACCATCTTCCTGCAACACAAACAGGCTGAACTGTCTTCATCCACTTCACAGCCATGCAGCTTTTCTGCAGAATTAAGCACAGAATGCACAGAGAAGCCAATCTTTTTTTTTTTTTTTTAATTGAACTGGAAGAGGTCAATACCAGTGCAGCTGCACACACCTATTTACCACAAAAATCTGTCCAGAGACCTCAAACCAAATCCTCACCCAGACACCATTTCTGTCTCAAATAAACAAAATAAATCAATGAAAATCAAACCAAGAATCAGGGTCAGGGAGTGAGGAAAGAAAAATAAATTAATTTTCAGGTGTTTGGCCTGAAAAGGTTATGATGGCACCAGCCAGCACAGCATCTCTCTAACCCAGGCTCTGGAGGTGGCTGCCAGCACTTCCCAACATCTCCATGTTGGAAAGAACCACCTCTTAAGGCAGAGTGACAGTTCACTTTTGTCTTTATTCCAGAAACCACTACTGCATCTACTTTTAGGAGTTGAAGAGTCAGCTTAGTTCCCTTAGGAAATATGAATTGCCACATAGGATAAAGTGAATTGTCCATCACCAGTCGTGTCTCCAACAGCTGCCATATCCACACAATTCAGGGGAAGATGTAAGAAAACCTCAGAGCCCACAATGAGGAAAGGGTCAGAATGTTTCAGATATGGCATTTCCTTTCACTGTTCCTTCACGGATATTAAAATCCAGATTCCAAGACTCTAACTCCCTAGAACCATGGGGAGGAGAGGCAGGAAATCTCCTGCAAGGATAATTTTCTCTTCCTCAATTTCATACAGATTAGCATCACAGTATTTGCCAATGTCTCCACTTGCTCTTGTATATTTATGGCACAACATCTTTCCTTCTTCAACTGGAAATATTCTTCAACTGGAAATTATATCAATTCCTCGAGATTTTATTTCTTTGCTACCTCATACATTTATTCAGTTTAGTTCATTGGATCAGGTTCCCCCCCACTGATAACAGTCCACTTCAGATACATCTTGTCCTTTTTTAAGCAGCCTGCAGCAGAAATACAGAATTTAAAATACGTCTCTTGCTACTTTTGGTTTAGACTGGAGCAGTTTGCGGTTCAGGCATTGGGATGGATGGATGGATGGATGGATGGATGGATGGATGGATGGATGGATGGATGGATTTCTTGCTCATCTCTTTAGGAAATAGAAGATAAGGTCAGAGAAAAGATATTGGGGAATTTTTACTGAATCTATGCAAGACTCCTTACTGTCTGCTGAGGTGGGCACATTACAGCCCTTTCAAACAAGCAGCAAGGTGGATACTCCCGTGTTCAGTGTAATCAATAAAATGTAACAGTTTCCAAATCAGGAATTATTACTGTGGATGTCTTGATCTTCCTCTGTCACAAGGTCTGCTCCCTCACACATGTAGCTCCACATCCAACATCTGTCACAGCATTGTACCTTTTAAACAAGAGGTCTTTGGGGGAGAAAATTAAATACGCCTCAAATTCAGAGGAATTAATTAGTTTTCTGTCTACCCATGTCAAACCAGAACATCCGTTTAATGTCAAGGATCACTAGGGAATTAATCCAAGTTAAATTTAAGGCAATTTGCTAGTAGTTAAAAATTCAGGAAGCTTTAAAACCCTGTGCTCTTGTGTTCCAATTTCACATGCTGTTTTGGGGCTTGTTGATGGTTTGCCCTTTTTTTTTTTTTTTCCCCTTTTCCTGGTAAGGATATTTATTTCCACTTAAAAAATGTTGTGGAACGGTTTCTTCAGAAAAACTGTACCCTTCAAACTTCTGTAGAAGTAAAGTGAAGATGGAATAAACTGTGGAGATTTCTTAGAAACAGACATCGAAGATTAATGACGTATTTTTTGGTTTATCTCAGGTCTTTTTAGTACATGAAGGCTTTAAAAGTGGAGCATCTACCAGGATTCTTTAGGCCACAAGGCCACAACACAGCTTTCCAGGAAGACAACAAATCAGGAAAATCATCTGAGGATTTTCCACAAAATAAAATTGTAACAGATCAAGCTTTCTTCATAAGCCAGTTCATAGGCAGTACAGTAATTCAAGCCTATTACTTCTCCAAAAAGGACTAAAAAAAAGGTCACAAACCAAACCACTGCACGTAACAGCAAAAAGAACACAAATGAACAGATTTAAGACTCACTTTCATGCAAACTTCTGTCAAGATACAGGCCTGCTTTTATTTCTCATATCAGAAAAACTATGGTCTTGAAGTAAGCACTAATAATTTATACAATCTTTAACCCTAGCTAGAGTGAACCTATGAAAGTGGCTTATTTTGCACTGTCAGTACAGTTATTTAAACATGAAAATGGCTCCTGATGGCACAGTAAGGCTCTGAATCACACTTTGCTTCCCATTGGAAAGGTTTTAAGAAGATTAAATATTTATTTATTGGCAAATTTCTCAGCATACACCCCGAGAATGAGTCTCCTAACCAAAATCTTAACATCACTAAAATTAGGGGGCACGAATTTGTTGCATCTAAATCTCAGCACATTACTTAAATTTTGACAAAATGACACAGATGAGAAATGAATTGCACACAAAATCCTCTACAGAGCAGTCCCCTGGGAAATAGTGGGGACAAAAATAAACTTCCTTCCCTCAGAAAAAAAACAGGGGAAAAAAAAGGCCTGAAGGTCTGGGGTTTTTTTGAGGGGGGGCAGTTTGCTGTTGTTAGGATTTGTTTGGTTGGTTGTTTACTTTTTCTTTTCTGAGAATGTAAGTGAACTGAAGATGTAAACTACATGGCATTTCGTCTGTATCAATTTTCTCTGCATGTTTCTACACTTAATACCAAGGACAAAGTTAAAGAGCACCAAAATGCTCACTAGTGCACTCCTCCACCACTCTGCTCCCTAGAGAAAACATGCCAACTGGAATTTAACCAAAAATGTGTTGTTTCCTCCCCACTCTCCCTTCAGAGAAAAGTAAAAACAGATTAAGGAAGAACTCCAATTCACTCCAGTGCTATAATACACAAAACCCCAACAAACACACCCCGCTTCTCTGCTTCCCCTGTGTCCTGTCCATGTTTCCACTCCCAAGACATTCCAACATTTTTAAAATTCCTCTGCAAAGGAGCTCTGTAAGGTGAGACTGGGCTTGAAATGCTTCCTTGCACAACAAGACACTGCACATGCAAGTTTCACTTTTATCCAGTTAAAGACAAACAGAAATGCACAGGATTCCTACTCTACATGTGCCCTGTGCTGAAAAGAATGGAGAACAAAACCCCTCAGGAACTGAAAAGGACAGTAAAGGAGAGAAAAAGACGACTCAGGATATTCACGGATGGTAACTCTGCAAAGACACTGCTCAGGAGCTTTACAAACACAAATCTCCATGAGCACAGCGTTTTCTCACAAGTGTGTTTGAGAACAGCAGCACACAATTCTGAAAGAGTTTTAATTTCTTCATACTATATAACACCAATTAATATCCATATGATCAGCTTTGTCCAAAATAGATATAAGTAACAAAATTGAATGGCTGCCAAAAAAGAGACTCCCTTATCCTATTCTGATTCCCAAAACCAATCATCCATTGCTTTAAGTTGGTCATTCCAACCACGACTCTGAACTGGAGGAGAAAGAGGCAGATGTTTGTAAACAGACCAAACCAGACCCTTGAGCCAGAGGGGTTACTCAGAGCTCAGGGTTTCATGCAAACAATGTGTACCACTTCTCCCTGATGACCAGGGATGGGAACGTTTAATTGCAGCCCAACAGTGTTTGTTCAGCCTCATGGGCTGGGACTCACAGGAAGAAAATAAAAGTTTCATCATTCACTTTGAGAAGAACTACAGAAGTACAGAAAGGGCAGGCATTTGGGAGGCACTTAATTTTCAGTAAACTTAAAGAAAAATACTAATTCCGTTTTCATTACCAAATTTGATAGGGCCAGTGAATTGTCAATGATTGCAGAGCAAAAAGAGCCCCAAGTCCCTACATAAATTTATTAACATTGGTCTGATCAGGAGTCACTGAAATTTCTCCAACTTCAAGCCAAAGTTGCCCCATCATAGACAGCATTAAAACAACATCTCTGTTTAGAATCTGTAGCAGACACCATCCAGAAAGTCCATGAGCAAAGTTCAAACAGCAGAATAGAACACTACACACTTCCAGCATTTCACCATACCATTAAAGCTTTGTTTCCACAGTCCAAACAGGAACCACAAGCAAAATTTAACTCCAACAGCACAACTTAAAATAGCAGGAAAGCACCATTAAACATTTCCCTCTGCTCCAAAACTTCAAACCAGATACTTGGCTGTTGCCTTTTACTTGTCAAACCATCCACCTGAAGTTATGGGTCAGCTGATGTGCAGGAGCTGGAGAGCATAAAAGTGCAATCAAAACACAGGATTTCATAGAAAAATCCATTTATTAACCTTCATTATCTCTGATAGCACATGAAGAATTTCAATACCAAACCAGGACTGAAAATAAGAGGTAAGTGAAAACTACTGTCTTTCACATCTTGGGAGGAGGGTAATTAGAATTCAAAATTTAGAAACTGTAAAGTCAAAAATTTCAGGGGGAAAAAAGATCAGATATGCATCTTTTGCTATATTGTTCTTAAAAAAACCAAGTGATTCTTGCTGATGTTGTTAAGGAAAACATTTAAATGGCAAAATTGACTAAAACAACAAATAAAATACAAGACAATTACTTCTTACCAGTAACAAACTGGGTTCCAGGTCTAGTGTTTCTCCTACAACAGCTGAGGACATCAACAGCCTCAGGGCAGCACAGGTAGTGCCCTGCTCGTGACCTTCCAACAGCACTGGTGTGAACTCTTGTAGGAGAAAGACAGAACTATGACAAAAAAAAAAAAAAAAAAAAAAAAAAAAAAAAAAAAAAAAAAAAAAAAAAAAAAAAAAAAAAAAAAAAAAATCAGAACAAATGATTAGCAATAAACTAACAGTGAAATATTTTAAAGTCTTTCCCCTCCAAACTCACATTTATGACATCCTTACCATAACTTAATGAATTCCTAAAAAGTAAACTCCAAGCATATCAATATATTGAAAGTAATTAAAACCTGGCCACCACTTTGTAATAATGTAAGCAAGAGTTACTTCTTAAAGGTATGGGAACAAAAAGGTCTAATTTTAGCTACTAAAACTTCAATCAGACCCTTGAACAACAGGGTTTCCTGTTTGGGAGCTTTTCAAAACATTCTCACTTAAATGACTCTTTAAAGAGACTCACCTTATCTGACCTATAAAATACTGAGGTTTAAAAGCTACCAGTACAGCTCCTGAAAGAAATTTGGAACACTCTGGAGAATTTGCTCTTGAAATGTTTAGTTGCCAGTTTCTAGTGGCTGACACCATTCTGGGTTAAGAGACCAAACAATCCCAAGATTTGTAAAGTTTTGTGTAAAATACAGATATTTAGGTATAGTAAGTCACATTTACAGACAGACTTCTCAGAGAAAACCTGAGTATTTATGGTTACAAGGTACAAGGAGTAGGAACAGTTCAACTACATCAAGGCTTTTGCCTGCGAGGACACAGCCAGTAAAACCATCATTTTATACACCTATTTTTCTTGAATAAAACAGGCTTTATTTTCTTCAGAATAGCATATACACCACACTGGCAAAGTTTAACTTACAATCTTACACTTCTGGGTCTGCTTTATTCAAAGCTTTATATTGTTAGCCATACCAAAGTCCTTTTGATCTCTGCATTTCAAACATCTTCAATATACAGATTAGCTCTCTTAATGAAAATAAGCTATAAATCAATACTGGTGATTTCAAGACTGACCTTCTGTAGTAACAGATTGTGAAATGAAACATCAGAAGATAAAAGTTAAAGCTTTTCCAACACAAATTAATGCCACTACAGAAGGTCAAATAAAATATCTAATAAACAAATGAAGTAATAAGGAAAATCCAAGCATTCTTATGGCAAACGGCAGAACTGAAAATCTTGAAAACAAATATGACCCAATTGAAGCAAACACCAGTGACTTTGTTCTCAGTTTCTATTCTGGACTGCCAAGTCTTGCCTTTCTCTATTTCTGATTGCTTCTCCATAGCAATTGTTTTGGCGAGCTCTTTTTAGTCCTGTTATTTGGACAGTTAAGAAAAAATAAAAGTGGAGAAGTGAGGGAGCCAGACCAACCCAGACACATGAGAAATTACTTTGTTAGCAAAGTGTAACAAGGTGCGTGTATATTTCTACTTAGACTTTGGGCTGTTACTGTTAAACTCACTTAGACCTGTCCCGGAGCACATGAAGAGCCAGAACAGACTGGTAAAAATGGCAAAGTTGAGCCCTGCACTTTTTCTTCTTTGCTTGGAGCTCTGCACCTGTTTCCCTCTTTGATCAAACAGATGAGAACTGAGTGACCGTGATGGATGGAGGCACCTCTGCCACAAGGAAGGAGAACAACAGCCAGGGGCATTTCTCCAACTTTTGCAGATGACCAAGATTTCTAAATAATATTCATTTCTGTTAGAAATGTTAAGTAAAGTTTTATGAAGGACTATCAGCCCCCATAACGATGCTCTCTTCAGGTTCCCTTTCTCTTTCCCATACCACACGACAAAAATATCTTTAAATGCTGAGAACTTACCGATACTTGAAAGTGTTTCCTGTTAGCAAAAATAAACCTTGCAGTGTTTCACAGCTGGACAGTGCATGTTTCAATGAAGAGAGGAGAATGATCTCTGGAAAGAAGCTCCAGAAGGTTCATCAGATGTCCTGTGTTTGGAAATGGAAAGAATAGGAGGCAAAAATTAAAACTCAGACTTTAACTCAATACAAAGTCCTTCTGCGTCACATAATTAAAAACAATGTTTAAAATAACTGCGCATTTACAACACAGTTTGCCATTTTAACACGAAACATTCTGATGTATTCCCATAATTAACCATGCAGGAAAAATTATTTAGCCCTTGTG
The DNA here is from genome assembly GCA_013401135.1 of Cettia cetti. NCBI lineage: Eukaryota > Metazoa > Chordata > Aves > Passeriformes > Sylviidae > Cettia > Cettia cetti. The sequence goes on from VZUI01028393.1 coordinate 48,922, forward strand.
TTAATGTAAAGAAAGAGTTTAACATACCAGTATTAAGACTGTTAACAACCTCTGACTATGCTTTACAAGTGCTTTGAAAATGACACACTAAAGAAACAGCACTTTAATAAAAGGATTTTTAAAAAAATTAGCAACATTGTTTCAGTTGACACGTAAGTTTCAGTTAATGTTTCTGTGACCTCTGCCACCCGCACGCTTTAAATGGGGTTGGAATTAATCTCACCTCATGGTTACAGTGATTCCCCTCCAAACCAAAATATTTGCCTAAGGTTACAGAAAAATCATGTGTCCATGTTGTGTGAGAGATTTGAGTTTTATTCCCATCCAGCTCGACTGAAACACAGCCCTAAAAACCCAGCATGACCCTCAGATTTTAACTCCCAAGCAGCATCCACGCAGGTACTGAGGAAAGCACTTTGCTTCTCTTGCAAACATTAAAAAAACTTTGGAAAAAAAACCCCAAACACAAAAATGACGATGGAAATAACTAACAGGATCTTTAATTTCCATGCCTGTAAAAGCTGTGCAGCCTGAAATTCAATATTCCAATGGGTAACAAGTTGCTAACACCACAGGATGCACCTTTGCAACAGGGCACAGGTGTGTGCACCCAGCTCCAGCTGCTCATGTGCAGTAATATTTCCACTGCACTTGGATTTCCTCTGCATTTCCCTTCCAACCCTGTCCATCTGCCTGTCTCCCCATCCTGGTACAGTCACAGTTGCTCAAGCCATTCCCCTATTTTTGATCTCTGTTCTCTCTCTCATTTGGTTTCACCAGGAGAAGAACAGACCCAACATTACTCATGTTATGGACCCTGCAGAACACAGCAAGAACTTGGCAGAACTGGTACAAGGTACCAGGCTTGAGAAGTCTGGTGACATCAAAAACCCATAAAAATTTAGCTACAGATGTATCTGCTACTCAAGCAGCGAAGATTAAAAAACAAGCTGAAAAATTCAAATACCTGTGGCTCATATGACACTTACCTGTCCAAGTGCCATTAGATCTCCTTAAGATCTCCTACAAGATCTTAAGCTTTTATTTTAAAAAGTCACAAAAGAAATCTAAGCAAAAAAACCTCTGCCCTTGTGCATCTATTAGTCAAAAAACAACATAAAAAGTACCTTCAAAAAAAAAGAGGATGAGAGAACTGTAAACTTATCACACAGGGAATTGCCCTGGAGAATGGTTTCCCCCCAAACTTTCTCATTGGTTTTTGGCTTTTTAGTTAGGGGATCTTTGCCAAAGTTCCCAAACTCAATACATAAAAAGGGAGGGAGCCAAAGGAGGAAGAATCATGAGGTGATTTTTAAAAAGAAGTAAAGCAGAGATAAAAAACAAGAGAAGGATCACATAAAAGACAGAAAAGACATACAAGGAGTCATGAATAACCTAAGAGTAAAAGAATCAACCCGTGCAAAACTAAAGATAACATATGAAGGGCTCTGAGAACAACCTAATTCTGTTTGTGTAATTCATGGTACAAGCCCTCCGTGCCTTGGGTAAGGATCCTGGTTTTCTTTTTAGCACAAATCTCATAATCCAGATTTGATCAACTACTATATAAAAGAAAAAAAAAAAAAAAAAAAGTGGAGCGAAGCCAAGAAGGACACATTGGTAATAAGAAGGAAGTCAAAATGCTCATTTTATATTTAGCCCCCACCTCATTCTCCAACCTTATAGTAGCAGGACTGTTAAGAGCAACTGGGTCCTGACTACCTCATTTATTGGCCCTTAAATTAGTTGGGTTTGGATATTTTAAGCATCTAATGTCCAATACAGACCACTGATTCTTCTGTTTCAGGGCACGATCCAAGCACTAGTCAGGAAGGTATTTCCTCCAATGCTGTATCAGTGCAAAAGGTGCAAATTTTGTTTAACCTTTTCCTCTAAGAGAGCAAGCCAAAGCCCCTTCTGCAGAGCTCTTCTCCATGGGATGAGAAATACCAGAAAGCAAACTCACTTGGATGGAATAAGCAGTTTGTTCAACGTACGACAAGAAAATAAATAGGAATGATAACTAGGTATTTCAATATACAGAGGTATAAACATATCCCTTAATATACAAAACCTTGCTCATTTTTCTAAGTAGGGTTCTTGGGCAGGTAAGGTCCTGGTACACACTGACATTCTCATTAACAAATGTATTTTAGTCCACACATGAACCCAAAATGGGTTTGTAGAATTTTTTTTTGACACCTTGGTGCATCTTTCCAGTAAAGGAGATGCCAGCTCAGAGTCACTATAAAGCAAACACAGGGCAACTTCCAATATTTGCAGGGTGTTTTTCTTCCCAAGGGCACACACGAGTCAAGTGAGCAGCAGGACAAGATCACCACTGTCTGGGCTGGAATAAAAGCCAGCTGCATCTCCAAAAATCAATGCAAAAAGGTGAGTTTCAGCTGTAATTCCGCATCTACCTGTCCCATTTCAGCAAAACCACCTCTCCCCTCCTGTGCCAGGGACATCCTTACCTATGCACAACTGAACACTGCCAAGTGGGACACATTTCCATCTCATTAGAATGGCTGTCAAGGATCTCACCCTGCCTCTGGAGGGCTTGGAAGCTATTCCAAACCAACATCTCAGCAGCAGCCTGATGTTTCTTAAATACACAGGTATGTAAGAAAGTTAAAGTGACTGTTCAGAAAATAATTGCACCACAGCTGATTTGGTAAAGGACAGCAAACCCCACCCACGAGCCTCTGAACTCCACCACATCCCAGAGGGAATTCATCCAGGACTCCACACTGGTTTGCCTTTAAGAAGAATAAGCACTTCTAGTACAATTTTTCATCAGTATAATTGAACATGTTTGGGAGAGCTGAGTAAACCCCTGTTTCACAGAAGGGGAGATGGGTAACAAGAAGTTACACACCAGCATGTTCAATCAACAGCTGGAGGATGGGAACTGAGTCCCAAAGAGCAGCTTTCCCTCTAAATTGGACATCCTCGTGCACCCAAACACACCAAGGCAGCATAAGCCAGAAAACTATTGATCTGTTTAGGGAAGTTGAGATTCTTCCCTCTTGCATCTCAAGGAAAGAAGCCCTGCATTAAGTGATACAGGTTTTTATTTCTCATCCTGCCTAAAGGTCTGAAGATACAGAGGGAACAGAAACCCAGCTACTGAAGGATGTATTTAAGAGAGCTGCAAACATAAACATTAAAAAAAGTCCTCGGGAAGGGAATAAAGTGACATTTTGAAGCAACAAATTTTAACACTGGAGTCCTGATTGTTATTGTGCTTGCCCAAACATCATCAAAACTCCCATGGAGATGCTTTAGGGATGGAGTAGGATGGCAAGACTTCCCGCAGACCAAATTCCTGCCTCTGCCTCACAGCCGCGATCGCTCCTGGGTTCTCTCCTAACGTGACCCCTGCTCTCTGCACACAACCTGTGGCACGCTCACTTTCACTATTAGCACACTTCAAGTTTCAAATATCACATGCAGAAAACACAGGTGAGCTCCACACTTCAAAATATTCGAGCCAAATGCAAGCCAGGAGTGAAATATAAAAATGGAATTAATCTCTCTGTGTAAAGTGTCACAATTTTCCAGGGTAATGCTCACAGCCAGGAATGGACACAGATTGCTGCCTCCTGGGAATTATAAGGGACGTGGGATAACCATTACAACTGCAGGTAGCTCTTCAAAGACTTAAACTAAGCCCTGTCCCTGCCCTTCTGTTTGCCCATTAAACTAAGCACATGGGAGCATGGAAAACCCCGTGAATGCTTTTTACCGATTTAGGGGGAATTTGGAAAGCGTTACAGAGTGCTCTGGAGCAGCCAGCAAAACCAGCAACACGAAGGGAAAAATGTCTTGGGAAAGGTTGAGCTGTTTATGAAATAATTCTGCCCTGAAAGCAGGCAGTGGCAGTTTGGATTGGGTGTCAGCCTGCTCTGTGCTGCTGCTGGAAGGAGAGGAAACTTTGCTTAGAAACTTCAAAAACACGGATCTAAAAAAAAAAAAGAAAAATCCACCCAAGTGGATAGCAAAGACAAAAAGAATATGCTGAACCTCACAGCAACATAGCACATCACCAGAGGAAAAGCAGGCAATTAACAGATCTTCCAAACATGAGGCATTTTTCCTTTTGACAGAGGGCTACTGGGGAGGGGGGAGCTGCTAAACTGGTTTTCCTCTAAGCACTTCCAGATATTAAAAAAAAAAAAAAAAAAATCCTCTTGCGAAGAACATATTCACTGTTGTACAACTGTCCCAGAAAACAAAGACCACGGGGAGAAAGTGGCCCATTTTCTCCAGTCTCCAAGAACCCCGAGTACAGGTCATGTTTTCAAAGGCTCAGTCCTACACACTCCAGAAAGGAGCAGCATTTAAAGCACAGGAATAAACACCTAAGGTGAGAGTTACTAGAATGCCCCGGTTTTGGTACCAAACTGAAATTGACTCAATTCCACCCAGGCGAACACACAGTCTATGAAAACAACCGCGAGAGTAAGTTTCACTGTGAGTGAGTTTCCCCCTCCTGGACACGCTGCATCAAAACCAAAAGATTCGTTTTCTATTTCATTTACATTTATCCCATGAATGCACCAAACCATGGAATATCGTACAGCAATTTGGGAGCCTCCTGAATCCTGTCCTGGAGCTCTCCCTCCAGCCCATGGTGCAGCTCCTATGCCCGTTCCCTGTCAGTTCCCAAAAAACACCTCAAAGCTGTAATTCCTCACCGCATGTTGAAAATATTGTGACTAATAACACTCCACCCATTTTTTCCATCACTAAGGATTTCAAAATATAAAACTTGACAAACACTGAGAGAGTTTAGAAGGGGAAAGTCAAATTTTAGTTCCAATTAAAAGAGGCCATAAAAGCATAAAAGTGAGGTATTGATTGAAGTGAAAGAGCTATCCAGTCACAGAAAGCTTCTTCTTCAAAAATTACATTTTTCTCAGTCTTCTTGTTATCATTGCCTTTTCTCATAATCCCCACAGGGAATAAAAAAAGAGAAAAAAATACTCCCTGTCTTTTTTGATAAAACACATTTAATGCATTAGTAGCAGGGCTCATCTGTGCATACAGAGAACCCACACACAATAAATACTTGATTGAGTCCACAAACTGAGACCTACATCTCAATGACAGCGACTAAATGCTAAAAATGATAGCAGTGATGCAATTAAAATGCACACAAGAACTTTCGTACAGGTGTCTACAATGCCACTGTTTGCTAAACACATCTCCTAATTAGCATGGCTTTAAACAATGCTGATAATAATCCCGTCCTGTAAGGCTTGCCAAATGAATCATTGGGATTGCAAAATAAAAAGCATGAGGAATTCATTAAAGAGCTGTTAAACTCTCCTTTGTTTATCTTTCCCCGGTCAGGTGTAAAAATAAATAAATATGGGTTTATGTCTCCAGATTCCATCCGAACGCTCCGCTCCACAATAACGCACAGGGGAAGAACCTCCTCAGGAGGTACCAACATTTTTTTTTTCCTCTCCGTTTCAAAAGAGAAATCCTCCCACTATTACAGTCCTGAAAATCTGCTCCATTCTCTATTTGTCATCTGGGATTGAGTTATCAGACACTACTTGTATTACTTTGGGAACTGACATGTCTATTTACAGAGACACAAAGGCAATCCAGCAGCACAACCCCTGCTTTTCCCAGCACCTCTCCTTCTCTCCTCCAAATTCTACCAGCACTTTTTTCTGGGGAGGGGGGGGGGGACACCTCACTAGTTTCCCAGCATGACAGAAAACATTTCCAGCCACTTTTGCACTTGTTACAGCCTTATGAAAAATCACCTATATCCCCCCCAAGGAACAGTATTATTTTTTCAAGGGTTTTTTTGTTTGTTTGCTTGTTGGGTTTTTTGGTATTTCTTTTTTTTAAAGAGGGTCACTTCCCCCATTTCAGCCTGCAATTAAAATGGAGGCAAGGCCAGGCGATCTATGTCTGGCTTTAGGGGGAGACAATAACCCAAAACAGGCCTGGCTTAAAAAAAAAAAAAAAAAAAAAAAAAAAAAAAAAAAAAAAAAAAAAGAGGAGAGGGAGAAAGAGAAAGAGAGACAGGCAGAAAGAGAGAAATACAACATGCTTCACCAGTATTATTACCTCATCCCTTTTTCCAAGCAGTTTTGAACCACACTCCTGACAAACTCTTGGTCCAACTTGCACGGATGCTGGTTTTTAGGGGGCGGAAAGGGTTTTAATGCTGGAGCCGGGATTGAGGCTGGCTATCCGCAAGTGGAGCTGCTGTTAAAATGCCCCCTTGTCTCTTCTCCTCTCCCTTGAGCTGGGTGTTGACGCAGCAGAAATTACCAGCTGGAAAATTCCCCTTTTGGAGGTTACGGGGAGGGAGGGGGGGCGGGCGGAGGAGCGAGGGGAGGGGAGGGCCGGGGGAGGGGGGTTAAACCCGGCACTTACCAAGTTAAGCCATCCACCCACACCAAATAGGACATCGCGTCCCAAAGAAGGCTCCGTGCCCCCCTCGGCGGGCAGGGCGCGACCGGCCGCGCTCCCCCCGCGGCGGGCGGGCAGGGGGGGAATAACGGGGATAAAAACGGGGATAAAAACGGGGATAAAAACGGGGATAAGGATAAAAACGGGGATAATAAGGGGGATAATAACGGGGATAACACCGGGGGCGGCGGTGCGGGAGCAGCGGGGAGGGCTCCTCGCCGCTCCTCGAGGGGTGGGGGGGCGGCCATGGCGACCCCCGCTCGCCCCGGGGGGCTGGGGGCGGCGCGCTTACCTGTGCCCCATGGAGGAGAGCGGGGTGTCGGAGCGGCCGGAGC